>OMKP01072392.1:8173-21790 GCA_900302375.1 Bathygadus melanobranchus
TGGGGGGGGGGGGGGTCAATATAACAACAGGAATGGATGTGTTTCATTATAGGCCGGTCATAAACATTACCAGCTCAAAATGGCTGGGGTTTGGTGACTCACTCCCGAGTGATCCTAGCGTTTCACCCCACTTTAAAAAAAAGAGAGCCAGACCAAACCTCAGAGCCAGGGGCAAACATCGGCTACGCAATATCCGCCTGTCATTGGTTTAACTACCAGGTGATGTCACTTTCCACACACACCCACACACTAATGACAGCGACATCAACTGGCTGGCACCAACGTCAAACCCGTCTCGTCCCCCCGGCAGGGGCGGGAGGCGACGCCTGTGCAGTTTGCGTTCAGCTCCCATCTTACCTGATTCCACAGGCGTTGCAGAGCGGCGTGCCGTCCTCCGCGTCCCTCCACATGGGGGTCTTCTTAGTGCAGCAGGACGCACACTCTTTGCTTCCTGGCAGAGGGTAAGAGAGGCTGACAAGAAGCACTCATTGGTCGTCGCCATGCTATAATCCACCATTACATCGCCCGACACAGACACTTCCTACAGAGCATTAGTAGTGTGCTTCGATGGATGTCCACGTCCAATTTAAAAACGGACTTCCTGAGGCAATTCAGACGGCGTTTTAAGACGGATGTGAAACTTTAACTGTGTTGACAAGGCCAACGTAATTCTATGGTTTCCTTATTGCCCACATCCCCTGTGAAAACGATCAAGGAGACAGTGTTGTTCTACTATTGTCTGCGTAGGCAGAGAAAGAAAACAAACCCTGGCACTGGCACTGGCGCACACACGCGCACGCACACACACACACTCACTCACTCACTCACTCACTCACTCACTCACTCACTCACTCACTCACTCACTCACTCACTCACTCACTCACTCACTCCAGGGTACTGTGACGTTTTTAAGATGCTTTTTGACAATAGTGGAAGTCTAAGGTTTCTACATGCCATGACCCACCTACTGCATACTTTTGGCCAGGGACACACCAAATATGAACATCTCTCTGTGCATACTGTGAATCTACTTCAAAGCATACTAACGATGAGGTAAAAATGTAAAAAGGGTATGTAGATGTGGCCGTCCCGGGAGCCACTTTCAGGTCCCATAGTTTAAAACCCAGTGGTCCAGCAGCGAAGCAAGGCGTCCATCCACTGATCGCTTGACAGGCAAGAGGCCCACGTGAAAACTGGATGGAATCTTTTGTCGCAATTGATGGCTTTATGGGGGATGTGGGAAATCAGAAAAACATAGCATTACACTGGCCCTGTAGTTTCACGGATGATTTTTGTAGCGCGCCAGAGCAACCATTGTACTATTGGACTTCAAGCCCTGCTGCCATGTGGTCCGGGTATAAAGTCTTTAGTTTAAAGTCTCCTCGTTCATTGCCAAGGGCACATATCACAAGCAGGCTCAACATCTGCATTACATCACTGAGTGAGCTTTGGGTTCTCTGCATCCTCCAAGTACTGCTTTGGCTTTAAAAGATACTGTGTGCTGTACACTGGAAACCGGCAGAAAACGGGATATACTCGACTGTAAAAGTGCTAGTTTATGAATACTGACAAAAGTATTTGATTGCATGTTTTTGTCTTGAATGTAGGTGCCTGCAAACCCAATACATAGTGTATGAATGTTGTATGGGAAATAATATAGCCACTCCTAAAAAAGAAAAAGAGCACTTGATCATTGTTTGCAGAACAGAAACAACTGTTCCTTGCTATTGTATTGACATTATATTTGTTTATATCCCACTTCCTTTCTCTCCCTATTCATTAAACTGGATGAAGGGAACTATTTGTTAGCCATTAGAGGCTTAGGCTATTTACACAGCAGTTTCCCTAAATAGGCCTTTATTGTTGCTCATTAAATGTCTTCCACCTGTCAAAGTTGTGCCAGGGTATATTTGCCTTTGAGTGGCTATTTGAATTGGGAGGGCGCCCTCTGGTGGAGCAAATAATGCATTTAAATAAATGTAATATAATGGGGGAAGTCAACCATTTTAAAAGGTACATCCATATTTCCCCATCAGCACTATATGTCATGACAATACTAATGTGAAAATGTG
Source organism: Bathygadus melanobranchus (assembly GCA_900302375.1). Taxonomy (NCBI): domain Eukaryota; kingdom Metazoa; phylum Chordata; class Actinopteri; order Gadiformes; family Macrouridae; genus Bathygadus; species Bathygadus melanobranchus. Next base: position 10,246 of record OMKP01072392.1, read on the forward strand.
AGCCTCTCTATAAAGGCAGCACACGTCTTTTCATCCGAGGCGGCTAGGGAGAACGGGGCGAGGTGGGGACCTACTGGAAACACTGGTTGACAGGTCCGGGTCCTCGTCTGAGCTGCTGGTCGTCTGGGACCGCGGCCGTGTCCTCAGCCTGGGCTTTCTTCTGTGTGACGAGGAAATCCTGTTACAAGTAGGAACCGACTAAACGTTACGGCCGCACTACACAATTCATGTATATTGGTCGAGTGGTCGGACTGCTGTCCTCTGAAGAGTCTGTTGCAAAGCCAAAAAGTAAAAAGAAGAATACTATATATTCATAATATAGGACGTATGAAATAAAAACACAACAGCAACAAAGACATTCATTTACATTTAGGGCATTTGGCAGACACTTTTGTCCAAAGTGACTTACAATAAGTACATTTGTCGAAAGAGTCAAACAATATATTGCTGACGGTACAGTAAGATTTGAATAGGACAAGTTTCAAGCTCATAATTGCTATGTTGACCCCTTGCTGGTAAACAGCCAGGTAGCCAGGATACGATGCTACACAATGCTAAGTGTTTTATAAGTGCTGGGATGTACGAACATACAAGTAAGAGGGGATGGGATTCAAATGCTGGTTGGGTAAGTGGGAGTGGGTTAGGGAGGAGTCCAGGTGAACTCTGAACAGGTGAGTCTCTTGCGGAAGCTGGTGAGCGACTCTGCTGTCCTGACTGGTGGCATGGTTGGACATAACTTGTCTGTTGACCTCTTCAGAGAGAGGGGTAAAGCATGTAAGGCTAACAGAGGTGGGTGTTGGGGGAGGGAGGATAGCAGCAGGGGTAAAAGAGGAGGTCATGTCCTTCACCTTCTTGGTGAAGTAGGTTTAAAAGTCATAAGCTGTAAGGGAGGTGGAGGTGGAAGAGTTGATCTTAGTCAGGTAGAAGGCAGATTTGGTTACTGACATAGAAGAGGTGAAGTCTGAGAGGAGGTGGAGGTAGTGAGAGATCATCAGCACAATCCGATTTCCTCCATTTTCTCTCAGCTGCCCGTAGATCTGCTCTACAAGCCCACAGAGCAAAGGAGGGGGAGAAGAGGATTGCGCTGGTCTGGAGGTGTGGTCTGTTCTGGAGAGTCCAAGGAGGAGGAGAGAGAGGTTAGCAGAGTGGAGGAAGCTTCCTCGGTGGACAGGAGAGAGAAGCGGTGAGTGTTGAATGTGTCGAATGTGGTGAGAAAGTCTATACATTCAGATGAATGCAACTTCTCTGGCTGGATGTTGAAGTTGCCCAGGACAACGAGTGGTGTGCCATCTTCAGGGGAGCAGCTGAGGAGGGCATCCATCTCGTCTAAGAAGTCAAGGAGGGGACCTGGTTGACGGTAGATCACTGCAATGTTGGTGTTCTTTCAACAAATGTGTTACTTTTTTGTAAGTCACTTTGGATAAAAGCGTCTGCCAAATGCTCTAAATGTAAATGTAATGTTGAGCTTGATAGGAAAGGTAACAGACACAGCGAGGAGTTCAAGGGCAGATCTGGTCAAGTGTTCCAGGGAAAAGACCTGGTAGGACCACTTTGGAGGGATTAGGAGTCATGTCCCCCCTCCTCTCCCCGTGGATCTTGGAGTGTGAGAGAAAGAGTCAACAGTTGAGAGGGCAGCTGGAATGGCAGTGTTTTCTGGGATGATCCAAGTCTCTGTAAAGGCCAGGAAGTAGAAAGGTTGGAGGGAGGTGTAGGCAAAGATGGTGTCTGCTTTCTTGACAGCCGATTGGCAGTTCCAGATTCCCCATCACATCAAGGTCTGTGTAGGTAGAGAGCTTTGTGTAGCGCAGATGGAATGGGTTGCCGCAACAAGTAGAGGGTCATCGGCGGGATCTGCTCCAGTAAGATGTCCTGACGGCGATGGAGGTAAGGCACATGGCTACGATTGGTGTAAGAGGATGCAAATACAAACGCAACAGCAACAAAGAGATCAAGAACAGTATACATATAAGGAGCGTGAGGTGGACATCCAGTGGGAGAGATAAGAGACAATGAAGTTATATGGACATCATCAATTTAAGACAACTTCCTCTTAACACATAACATTCCCTACTTCCCAGTTATTGAAACTATTACAATATCTAAATCTTAACAGTGTGATATGGGAGAAAGACGAGACGAGGAGTGAGTGAGTGTGTGTGTGTGTGATTGACTTTAGAGACAGGGGCCGTATCCAATATATAGTGTACAATTTGGGGCATCACTATTTTTTAGTGATGTCAACAAATGTTTCCCCGGTAGTTTAGCGCACTACTTAATAGTCACATTGCATTGTAAAAGAAGTGTACAACTGATGTACACTTATTTTTCACCTGTACTTGGAGGTGACGAGGAGTCGACACTGCCCCCTGCTGTGGTCCAGCTTGCCCTGCATGCGGAACATGACCCCCTGGAAGTCCGGGTCGGAGGCGTCGCCGCTCCGGGTGGGGTGGGCCTGTTTCCTGCGTGTCTTAGCCCTGCATATGGACGACGTGCTGGGACACTGCTGGGAGCCTGCGGGGGTCTGGACGTCCTCCTCTGGAACTAGACCCAGGTGATACGGAAAGATTATCACTGTCACTGTAGTCAACAGGACTATTGTATCATTTTTAATCACAATAGCTGCTTATAAACTCAAAATCCAATGTTAAAGATGTCCAGCTTTTTGAGGAGTTAGTAATTCATTTTATATATGGTATCTGATGAAACATCAAATTAAATTACATTTTGGGAATACAATGTATAGAATGTACCATTCATACATACTCTGTATGAATGCTGATAATGCTGTAAATGACCTATTCTTATAATATTGTAAAGGACAATATTATAACAAATGATAAAGAAAGTACTATTAAAGTACTATAATACTATTACCAAAGGAGAAGATTGTACTTTCAGCTATTAGCCTCCTATCTACCTGCTTTAGGTGGAGTTATAGACTGTTGAGGGGCTGTAGTCTCAGCATCTCTCCTCCAGTTTAAATGTGACTGCTGGGTAATTGGGGGCCACCTTTCATTGTGTGTGGTCTTTTCATTGTCTATGTGGTCTCGTATACATTGTGCCACTGTGGTTTTAGCCTTTGGTTGGCTTTTGTTCTGGGGCAGTTCTTCATCGCTTAAAACGGCCCATACGGGTTGTTTGGGCGTTGAAGGGACTGTGTGGGCATTGCCGAGGGGGTCAAAGGTTAAAAGAAGGTTGGAGTTGAAGTCGAGAGCTACAGCGGGGCCAGTGTTCTGCTGATCCACTACACTGAAAGAGTTGTGCACTAAACAAACAACCTTGTTTGAGTTATGGCCCGGCTGTTGGGCCACATTTCCGAGGGCGTCATCGGTTGCTGGCGAGAGATGCATTTGTGGCAAAGCCTCATCGGAGGAGGTCCCGCTTCGGGCCCCCCACTCAGCAGAGACGGACACCTGCTTGAACCCGGACCCATCCCACTCGGACCCCGTGACGACACTCAATCGGACCTCCGTTGCAGCTCCGCGGGCAGACTGGGAACGCAAGCTGGCGTTTTCATGCACAGGAAGCGGCCTGCCAGACTCAGTAAGACTGTTCATTTCAGTGCTTGCCATACACCGCTGCACTGCACAGTTAGTGAGGCTCTCACTGGAACCTTCTCTTGATGCACCCGTCGTGTCTGTAGCAGGTGTGATACAGGAGGTCTCTTCCCCTCTGCTGGTGAGGTAGAGCGGGTTGTTATGTTGGACAATGGCATGAGGGGAACATTTCAGCTCCCCCAGGCCTCGCGGCGTGTCGTCCGACTCCGAGAGCGATGGGTAAGCTATGGAATTTGAATTTGAGGAAGGGAAGGAGGTTGACGTGGAGTTCCCTTGCTCGCTGTGATGGAGGAGCTTCTCACACTGCAGATTGATCAGGCTCATCACCTCCCAGGGGTTGCTGCCCTGCAGGCTGGGCACAACGTGAGTTGTGATCACGTACATGTCCCTGTTCTCTTCCCTGTTATAGGAAAACGTTTGGGCCCAGCTGTGCTGGGAATATGCGTCCAACGCATCACTGGATGTGTGAGCATCCTTTGTCTCGCTTGTATACGGGTCAAATGTTGAGTCAACTAGACTTCTGTGGCTTGGGGCAGCAAGCTTGGAGGCCTCTTGAAGGAAGTGAAGGATTATGGGTTGGGTGGATGATTGGTCATCGGGCTCTGCTGTGTCATCAATCTTGTTATTGTTTTGGGTAGAGACAGGCTGTAGCTCTACCTTTGTGCTCATGTTGGTCTTGTGTCTAAGGAGAAAAGGAGAGACAGTTTTGCACAAACATTAATGTTTATATACCATAGCATACATACCAAATGTTTCCCCTTTAATTAATCCACTGTAATAATGGTAAAGTTGGACATTCACAATTCTCATGCATCAACGGACACTTGTTTGGTTGGAATCAAACCAAATGTTTCCAATAAACAAACAATTCTAGCTCTGACAAACATGCGGAAAACCCATGTCATTAAAAATGTTCGTTGAAAGACATTTTAATTGCTTATTATATCATTTTACACTGCTAACTATGATGGTTTTTAAATGCTACTACATAGTGATCTCCACTCCTAACCTTTTGATGAAAATTAATTGAGGAGTGTAAACGCGCACTTTGAAATAACATCATTGGAAATGAAAATGTAACTCACCTCTTGGACGCTCTCTAGGTGTAAAGAGTTTTCCACATTCAAATGTCGCGAATTTTGTTATAAATGTTTGAAGATTTGGCGGCACTAAAGGACTTCATCAGCCTCGCGCACAAAAGCAGCCCAGTTCATATTTGATGTCTGCGCGTGCAGCTGATCAAATTTGCAATACTTTTTTGGTAATTAATTGGTGACATTTGATCAGGCCTACATTTCGCCCCAAAGCAAACCATTAACTGTGATCAGACCGAAATATGTTGTGCAAATGCAAAGATCGCTCTGTGCACTTAGTTTAATTCCCAGATCGTGACCTTTGATGAGGAACTATGCCTTTACATTTTAACGTAAGAGTGGATACGCGACACGATCAAAATACCAACAGAACAACACGATCAGCATACTCATTTTGCAAATCGCTAGGGAAATCGTAATGCACGGACATGCTTACCGTAGATCGTAATATATCCGATTTACATTTATTTGGATTAAAATGAAATTGAGTCACACTTGATCACTAATTTGAAAATTGCGACAAATGGCATTTCTCTTTCTGTGTTTTGGAAAAGGGGATGTTACCCGGGTGTTCATAGTTTATCGTAATTGCGCCCGCTGAGGTATAAATATGCTGTTTATACAGCAGGTCTGATTCCTCAAGGTAAGGTCAAGGCGCTACCAAGTCTCTACAACCGAACAAGCTGAGCTAGTATTTTCATCACATGTAGAGGCTGAGTAGTAATGACTAAACGTAAGTTGATGTTTAAAGTGACACAAAAATATAGCACAGTTCAATTATATAAAAGATTATTTTTTTTAAAACTATGCAAGAAACCTCAGTCTTTTCTCGAAATGTAGTTCCATTTTATTGCACGCGTTTGACATACGAGTTAATTACATAAATATTTCAAAATACATTTGTATGTGTGCATATCTTTGAAAAGTTGTTTCCGGTCATGTTTCTTACAGGCTCCTAAATTCCATTTTAACAACACTGCTGATTCCATCGCTGAACCATCCGTGTTTAGACCCTGATCTGCTGGGTTCACGGTTTAGGGCAATTACAGTGGACTTGGAAGGAAGCAACACGAGGGTAACATGGCTTTAAGTATATGGGACCCTAAAGTGGGGCCACCACTCTGATGAAAACAAATTGATTACAAATATATTCTAATAATAAAATGATTTGGTGAAACAAGTACATAGTTCAGATGCCAATCTCAGACAAATCACCAAAGCAATCATTTTTTTCAGGCAGGTATTTTGTCTTTGGGTTTTCTTAACTAACTAAAGTATTTTGCAGTAATGCTTCTCATAAAGCACAACTTAGTTTTGTGAATTTAGATGGCAATAAAGCATGCAATCCACAATGTTTTACAAGGATTACAACAGGCCTCTTATCCTTTTGCAAATTTTAACATTCTACAAGATCTGGCATAAAAAGTTTACTACATAAATGTTTAGTGATTGTAATCAACATTTGACAATGAAAAGTGGCATGATAAAACAGCATAAACGAAAGTAACATAGTACTGATAGTTGTGCGTAGTTGACTTATAGAAGTCGTAACATGGAATGTTATTCAATCTCACAAACTTTCTCTGCCAAAACCTGACCTGGCTGGCACTGTGGAAATGTGTAACAAAAACTTAAAATTCAACATTTGAACAAAGACCAGTTTGTGAGATTGGATAATGGGAGCTGACCTCTCAATGCCCCTGCCCGAGAATTCCTTCAAGAACAAATAACAGCTTAGCAGAGCCGTTAGCATGGCTATTCCTCCGGCTAGAAGTTGCCATCAGCCATTTAAAACAGAAAATGTCACTTTCTGCACAGTGTTGTTCACATTTTCTCTGAAGACTGTGGCCCGTCATGGGCGCTGTTGCCATGGGCGCCAGAATGGCACCGACCAGGTGCACCGGTAGACCAGCTAGCCGCCCAGCTAGCCACCCAGCCAGCCGCCCATCCATCTCCATTCCATGAGGCCAACTCAGACCCCACGGCGTTCCACCTCAGTGCGGTTTGGGAACGTGGCCGTCCACGTAGAAGTTCCTGGTGACAGTGGGCAGGGTCAGCTCCATGCCTTCCAGCTCCCGAGTGATAATGATCTGGCATCCCAGTCGGGAATTCTCCTTAAGCATGGGAGCCATATCCATCATGTCATCTTCCCTAGAGGAAGGAAAAGAGCCATGTTAGCTTAGAATAATGGCGAGAGGCTAGGTTTAAAGGGCGTGAGACCATCTCAATTAATGTGTGGTGTCAACATAGAATTGCGTATTGGAATGTGTTACTTAAAGTAGGGCTGGGCGATGTCGTGATATGAGACTAGATGGTCTTAGATTTTGGATATCGTAATATGGCATAAGTGTTGTCTTTTCCTGGTTTTAAAGGCATTTCCTGAACTTACCAGACTGTTCTATTTGCCTTTACTCAGTAATTATTTCCACATTACTGATTATCAAAAATGTAATTGTGTAAACAATTTGTGACAGCACCTGGTCATCCCTACAATATAGAGCAACATCGAGGTATTTGGTAAAAAATATCGATAGGCCTATATTTTTTTTCTGTAGTTTCACTTGAAACTTATGTTCACATAGGAGTATACAAAAGTAAGCTTTACCATGTAGTTATTCTGTATAAACTGTTGAATTACCAGAACATCAGTCATATATATTGTTAAATATTAAATGACATATCGGGACAGCATATTTTGCCCATATCGCCCAGCCCTAAATATATACTTTCATTTATCCAGTTTTAAGCCTTGTTTTGGAGTTAGACTCTTATCTGCTCTGTAATATGAACAATGTATGAACACACGTCGCGCTACAGGGTCACATTCTGATGCCATAGTGGGTCGATGGGGACGACATGACAGTAGTCTAACTACTTTTCGGATATTTAGAGCTTATTGATACGATGTGAAGCAAATTTTAAATCCACGTGTGTCGCTTCACCGGTTTTATCCAAGGTTGTGTGAGCGAGCGCTGCGCACGTAAACATGCATTCTTAAACCCGACAATGCGACACAGGAAGTGGATTCAAAAGTTTGTTCCGCAACGTATCAGCAAAGGATCACTGCGTTATTCATAAGGATACATGCATCGGTACGGTGGCTAATTTCAAATATCCGATACCACATTGGAAATAAGTTAAGAAAAGAAATGGGGAAAAAGACTAATGTAGTTTTGTCCCGATCCACCGTGGCATCGAAATGTGAGCCTATAGCACGACCGAGGCGCAAATGCGGGGCCTTAAAACTATAATGGCCGGCAGGGGCCAACTACAGACAAAAACAAGTCTGATTGTATGGTAGCGGATGAGAGTACTTCTCACTTGATTTATTCACTCAGTAAACATTTTTCGAGTGCGCTTGTGTTCTCACTAGTCTGTTTTAAGTTTTCTTCAATACAGCATGACGTTCATTTAGTAAATCATGGCCCTATTTAGAGTCAAATAGACTAGCGACCCGTCAATCAAGATAGAACGCTTATCCACTGTGTACATAGGAAGTTGTTTAATGTCCGTGTTTTTCGTCGTACATGTGACTGTTTTCAGTTCATGCAAGCTAATCGTTACATTTTGGTCGCCAGAAAATGTCTTGTTCAGCCTGTACGAAAAGACACTCCACCCTCCGGTCCACATATGGTCATGCTGGTTGCAAAAAAAAACATGCTGGCGACGGCCAAATGTCAAACTCACAGTGACTAGGTCCATTTCTTATGAACAGAAATGTCCATGAGCATGACGCATGTTCCTACATGGTTCAAACAGGGGAACATACGGGGCGAGGGAAAAGGCATCTCGTTTGCAAGAGAGGGAACCCATGGCAACATTGGGACACAGTAAAGCGAACTCACCTTTCTTTGGGCTCTGGCAGTTTGTCAAAATGTTCAGGACTCACATACACATGACACGTTGAGCAGGCCAGAGAGGCCTCACACGCTCCTATTTGATGAGAGGAGAGTTTATTACACTTGTGTTGAGTAACTGTTGCCTATTCATTGAATAAAGTCTGCTTCCTAGGTGAGGTTAAATTACATATTTGAAGTCTCATGCGGGTAGAAGGAAACACAAGTAAGCCATTTGAAATAGCCGAACAAATGGAGATAATTAATATTCTGTATGTAACGGTAATTTAGCATGGGGATACGATATATAGCCATATTAAACAGTTCAGTGCTTACCTTCAAGTTCAATCCCATTCCTGTGAGCAAGGTACAGCACATTATCTCCAACTTTGGCCCGGACAGGGATCCTCTGGCCGGACCGATCTATATACACCACGTTCACCCTGAACAGGCAAAAACCAGCCATTAGCACATGTCCGCATTCTCAGGTCAATGACTAGGCATCATAGACCAGTTGACCTTCTTGTAGTACTTGTAGCATTCTTTCACCTCGGATCGATACATTTAAGCAAAGTTAATGATTACTTACTATTATAATCAACGGCGCTACTTCAGTGCTTTATAAAGCTTATACTACAGTAACTTTACATAGAACTGACAGTATAGATTATACTGCAGTATGTTAAATGTAAATATTATCAGTTCTATACAGACATGGTACTATAGTAGCTACTATAGCCGTGGTTGCTTTGTCAGAAATCGAACTAATGTCTACCAATACATCACATACACATCGTTTGGGTCCTCTTCATTGGAGTCCCCCACGTCGTTGTGACACACACCTTTTAGAAGAATCAACGAGATAAGTCATTTTGACAGATGACAAGCTGAAGGTCTTACTACGTTCCCAAACCTTGTCGTTGGATGAATTTGGATGGTTACCGGTGTTATGCAACCGTTAACAAGTGGTCGAGGTAAAAATGATAGTTATCGTACTTCTAATCGTGGCATATAACAGCAGACAGCATGTACACAATCACCATGACTCGGCGTATTGCCTGCCAGCAGATGTGACAGAGGATGGACAGCACCAATACGCTACTCAATGCGCCACTGTATTGCATCTGTATTGCAACTCACCCATCGTTGTCTGCAAATGCCGATTTAGTGTCCGAAAAGCACCTGGGGACCCTCCCCTCGAGAGATTGGTAAATCCATTCACACAGCTATTTAATATATAAAAAGGGCAAGTACTACAGTCTCGTACGACTCTAGAAAGTCTGAAAGTCAGCCCCATGCTCGTCCGAACAGCAGTGGAAGCCGCCATTATACTGTTTTGATCACATGGGTAGCCTCGGCCAATAGTAAAGGGGCGGGTGTTGACATGTTGCTGTACACTTCTTTGACACCAGGGGGTGCTCCAAACTAGTTAATGCTACTCAGAATTTAAATGACCGGTGTACAATTTCTTTATAAATTGCGCACTTTCCTGTGTTCTCAGTGGTTGGCAAGACCTTCATCTTCACCAGAAACACAATGTAATACACCACGAAAGGGGAATTAATAAATGTTCTTATTGTTTTGAAACATGAGGGAGCCGAGGATAACTTATGTTGGCTGGCGTCGGGGTGTGTGTGACTGAGATCAGCTGTGCGTGAAAAGAGATGCAATGTTATGTCTTGAAACTCTTAGCTCACCTTTCTCTGGCTGCCAGAGAGATACAGAGAGAGATTAGCCAGTTTAGCATTAAAGAAGTTTAGATCTGTTCACCCCCTCTCATCCATCTTTGAAATACAAGGGATGGCAAATGTCAAAAAGAAAGACTACCATGTCAACTTTTACTGAGGATCCCTACTAATTATGAGCTTCAGTGACTCGCTCCTTTTTGATATCCCGTAACAATTTTTTGTATGCTTAGGAAGTTTTTAAATGGGTCTGGGGACATACCAACCCCCATTAGGCCATCAAACCCAGCTCTTTAGATGGCCATAAATGGCTGAACCAAGTCTCCCTCCACTTCCTTTTGATTGGACGCTGAGAGGCAACATTGAACATTCTGCTGTGTAAATGATTGCACTCTGTATACCCTGGAGTCCTATAATGAACCACACATGTAGGCACTTGCATTGTGTGTGCGCTCACTTGCATTTAACGCACACACACACACACACACACACCAGTATGTGGTTCGAGGCATCTTGGGACAGCTTACCTGTGTGTCTGTGTGATCAGTTAAGTCGTGCAACAATCCCTGCGGTCTCTGGTCTCCGCAGCTGCTCGGTGTGTGTGTGTGTGTGTCTGGGGTGTTGAAGGTCATTTCTTGCTTGACGTTTAACTGTGATGCGGCCCCTGGCACCCCCTACGTTCTGTGTAACTGGATAGGTCATGTAGAGTTGCAAGGGGCCATTTAAAAAGATTTATTTGGATAGGTGTTAGGGTGTAACAAAGTTCCCTCCCAAAAAAATATTTTATATCAAAAAATTAAAACCTTCACAGACTGCAAGAACAATGCCACAATACATATCAGGTCTTGACTTTATAAAGAAAAAAGGACATTGTGATTGTGTGACAACACCATGTCTGGTTAAAAGATACTTTCCCTTGATGGCTGGGATGAAGCCCCTGCTGATTGTCAACATTAGCATCAGGCAGTAGAAACGCGACCCCGATTCCCGTATTCCCACAAAAAAACAAAAACAAAGTAAATGTGCCATCATCATCATTTTAGAGTGTTTCAGACACAACCAAGGACACGTTTATGAGCTGAGACACAGGATCCAGAGACATGTATGAACACACCGTTGTATTCAGTCATATCTCCCTCTGTCGTGTCATGCTGTCTGTTTGGGAGTGTTATCGTTATATACTTTGGCATTGCATTGTGTGTTCTATGCAAACGTGTGTGTACTCAATGTTTGCATTATGTGTGCTATCTGTGGTTGTGTGCGTTTGTGTGTGTATGATTATCTATTATCTATTTGACTAGTGTTGTGTTGTGTGTGTGTGTGTGTGTGTATGTTTGTGTGTGTGTGTTTGTGTGTGTATGTGTGCTGGTGGG
>OMKP01072438.1:6392-18526 GCA_900302375.1 Bathygadus melanobranchus
GGGGGGGCGCCATTTTGTCACCGCAAGCCCGAAGGGAAAATGACAAAATAAAAGAAGAAGAGAGGCGGGTTGAAACAAGGACAATACTGTTATGAGAAAAGGATCCTGTCACATTTTTAGTAGTTATTTAGAAGTAGTCAGAGAGAAAACTGTGGAATAGATTGCTTTCTCACGAGGTCTGTTGCTAACACTTCACCTGCAGGCTACCGTCCAGCTCTGGAAAGATGGAAATGGGAGTGTTTGTGTGTGCTGGACACTAAACAAACACACAGACACATACAGTGTGTGTGTTTGTAATATACACAGAGTGCAGTGCAGAGAGGAACACGCAGGCACCACCGGATGCAATGATCTCTGAAGGTTGCGCCCAGTGAAAGTGAAATAGATATATTTTAATAATGAGGGGGAAAAATGTGCAGGAGGGCCCATCCGAATTTTCTTCATGGGGCCCTAAAATCGTGTGTACGCCTCTGACCTGTGCATTGGTGTGTTGTGAAACCGCCCAATACACTTCACATGTGTCATGCATTCAGGAAGTGTTGGGTAATAACAATCCTGTGTGTGTGTGTGTGTGTTTTAATATGACACATTTCTGTGAGTACACAGACGTACAGCAACGAACCCCACTTCCTGTTGCGATGTGTCATTTCCTAGCCGGCTCCCTTGTAACCGAGGTCTGAGCCCAGCGCGATGGTTTTGCTCTCCAAAACAGTCTGTTGGCAGCGTACCGTTACTCCCCGGTCTACTGCAGTGAGCAGCAGGATATGAGGCAGAGGATGACAGCACTCAGTGGGAGAGGGAGATCAGAGCGGTGCCAGACACAAGCCTTCGCACACTCCTCCAAAACCCGGCCTTGGTTCAACAACGCTTTTAGCTAAATGTCAAGTTCACTTGGCCCTGGCAAGTTTGGTTGGAGGAAATCATTACCATAATATAACATGACCAGGGCACCCTTGGAAAAAAGTACATGAGATTAGATTACAATAGTAGTACTATATAATAATATCACTTTATAATAATACAATAGTACTATCGGGCTCCAAGACACGCTATCGGTGACTTCCTGGCACCTGTTGCTAGCAGAACGAGAGAAAGGACTTGAAGCTAAACTCCTGAGCCTACTCAACATGGACAAGTGGGTTTCACCAACGCTTTTTCAATTCTTGAGGAAAGAAGTTTGTCTGCTGAAGATTAAGTTGTTCCAATTGGGGTTCACTTCATCCAGCTCTCCAAACACATTCCGTTTAAAAAGAAAATCAGATTCATATTGTCGTTTCATCTCTGTATTTCGCAGGTCATTCTTTGACTGTATGTGTGTACAAAGGCATGGAAACATCCGGATTACTATATGAGGGTGTTATATGACCGAGGAGCCATGAGGGGGAAGGCGTGGCGTCTGAAGGCAGTCCCACAGTTCAACAGATCATACGATGAGGATGTGAGATACAGTGAAAAACAGGCGTGGCTTTGAAGACGTTGCAGTCGTGCAGTTCAAAGGTGTGCAATTAAATAGTGTGTCAGAGTACACGCGTGTGCATGTGTGTGTGTGTGCGCGCGCACAATGACAACAATGATGTCATTCTAGTCCTTTCTGCAGACTCACCTCGGCTACAATGGAAAAATCCCCAACAAGTCCTAAACAAGCACACACAAACACACCCGCGCCACAGAAGGTGTGCATATATGCGAGGATAACACCGACCACCGCACCAGACCAGCCACAACAAAAGACATTAGTGGAAGCCCTTAATACCCTGAAATGACATCAGAACAGCCACAATGGTCTCTAGGTAGGTTTATAGTAGCAAAGCAAGTGAGTGTGACATTGCCATTAGCCACACAATGCATTGTAAATGGAGAGCCAACTCGAGTTTTAATAACCATGCACACTTTTGTGTGTGATGTTCTGTTCATTTAGTTTGTGATTGTGAAGTCCAGACTAGTCAAAGTCCAGAGTAGTCACGAGTGGCAAACCAATTGTGGGCAATATATTCATGTCGTCACTTTTCGTGAAGCATTTCCACAAGACAATAAAGGAAGAGTCTACAGTTCATAGTACGTAGGCCGACGTGATTCTACAACACAATATATCAACTTATCTATATGGACGTTGGAGGTACCCAGGAAAACATTGCTCACTGCTGTGTTGCTCTGGTGATTAATAATAGCAGTTTATATCTCATATCCTCCAAAACCACTTTAATTACAGCCCGACCTCAGCTGTTCTTATGCGGTACTGCCTGCGTTTGGACCACTGGGGGCTCACGGGTTACCGGGTGTACGGGTTGGGTGGCATCTGGTGCGGGGCTGACACCCACCGCTGGGAGCCCGGCGTCGATGATGAGAACAACTAGAGATCAGAGCGACAAGAAACCACTGCCAGATGGGCATCGGCACAACAGCAGCCCGGTATGCGTATAGTACACAAAAGACCCGGGCAGAGGAGGGTGAGCCAAGGGAGTATCTCTGCCCCCCTCATGGGGCCTCCTCTTTGGGCAGTGGACTGTTTATCTGGCTGGTGCTGGAGCACAGATGAGAAGATAGTGTCAGAGATTACTCCCAGGAACCGAATGGATAATGACTCCCAGTCAGTGTTGAACGCTTGGGAGGGTTTGTTTGATATTGATTTTGGATTTAATTTGGGAAGATGATGTAATCGAGAGGCTGTTTTCTACAAGGCTGGGGAAACAAATCTTGCATTAAAACAAAATATAGCTTGCTGCCACTTTAAAAAAACCAAAAACAAGATATTTTCACCCAAAAACGTTTATCTTTATCAATTCACTATCTATTCACCGTTATAGTGAATAAAACCATCAAAGAGTAATGAATATGATTCCCCAGCTGGCAGAGGAGTAGTAAAACCATAGATCTATGCAAGATGATCCCCAGGTTAGCTGTACTCCTCTCCCATATGGTAACCTTTGACCCTCGGAACATGATGCAACAGGTGACAAATCTCACACAGGAAGAGGATGTCAGTGCGAGGAGAGCTGGTGAGCCCCTCGTCCACCTGTTCCTCTGCATGTGGAAGCTACAACCGAGATCAATAGAAGGGGTGTGGTCTGTGCAGGGCAGCTAGCTAATGGCTGCTAGTGTGACTGCAACAGCGGTCCATTAGCCCTATTAGCCGTCCCTACAGGAGCAGGGACGTACGTGCTCTCTCCATCTCCCTCGTCTCTCTCCTTATCTTGAACTCAGCACACCGCACAGACTCAGAATGAACGACAACCAGGAGCATATGTGCTCACTCCGGCGCCCACGCAAAGACCTAATATTCTCCATGACGCAGGTGATTCCCTTCAGAAAGGTGGATTTATTACCAGGCCTAGCATGTGTGTCTGGTCCATGTGGAAAGCACCTGTGTTCTTTTGGAAGAGATAGGCCGGGCCTCACAGTTCCAAATGGATATATAAACAAGTCCGGATATCGATCATAGCAGAAGTAAGTAAATGGAAAACTGTAAATTAAGGAACTTGCAGAGCCAGAGACAGTGTTGCAAATAGAATGGAAACACTTCCCCCCACAACTAAACAATATTGAGGAACTAAAGCTGTTAAACTCTTCAGGTCGAGTCTTTCTAGATGTATACAATAAGGAATGAACCGCTTCTTCCGCTCTGATCCGTCTGTCAACGCCTCCTTCACTTTACTTCAGTAAACATTGATAATTTTGTGTGAATTGTTTCCAAGAAACAATGGACCCTTCCACAAACAACGCCCTAAACACCTTATCAAGTGCGGCTGGTTCATTTCACAAAGTTTGCATATCAGATTGCAGACGACAATGCATGCAGGCAGCCAAAGAGCAAGGTGGTTTCCAGTTTGAACATTATGACTGCTGCTGCTGACGGTTTAGATACTATAGCTATTAGCTAACGCTATGGGAACTGGACTGACCGGCTAGTGCAAAGCATGCAAGAAGAAGCACAAGCCTCACCTCTCTGTCGGTCACAGGGAGAGCTAAACTCACATACAGGAAGGACACACACACACACACCACACACACACACACTCTCCCTCTCTATTTACAGGTTGGTTTGGCAGTGTTGTGAGTCTAAACACAAGACAGGTTGACTGGGACTACTTCAAACGAATCCAAACCTCACATGATGGACACACACACAAAATACCAATCTGAACATTGTCGCAGTCGGACGGAAACCTTGTATGTCCAAAACAGTCACTTTTCAGGAAATGAAAAAAACCCCAGTGTTTTTAAAATAATTGAACGCAGGATCATCGCAGGTGCGTCGTAAGCTATTCCTAGCGACTACACACATAATTTTGTCTATTAGTGTAGAAGCTAGTTGACATTGTTAAGAGTGGCGCCAGTGTGATGAATAGGAGGTTAAAGCCTTCTTCAACCAATTGTACTGTATGGGACTGTTCTCCTTCACATATTGAACCATAGTTGGACTTACAGGCAATGTTCCGATTTAGAAACCAACAAGAGGAAGGAGTAATGTGAAAAATAAATGTCAACGAAAGTAAACCCAAACTCATATGAAAATGAAATGAGTTGTTTACAAATGGATGCCACAGTGGCAAAACTGTGGCAGAGTCAGAAGTCCAGGGTCAAGTGTAGTATATTTATATAGAGCCCTCATTAGAGCTAGCCTTTACAAGACCACAGTTAGACCCCGCCTTGACTCCTTCAGCCCTGAGAGGACCTGAAGGAGGACTGGAGGATCTGGAGGTGGCCTAGATGTTGTGGAATAGATAACCATTTTTAGCTGGATTATTTCCGGTATTTTCGGTTTCAATCAGCAGATAAAAAGACTTACATAATTACATAAGCGTGTCTATTCAATGTAGGACTCAATATAAAAATGTTTTTTTTATGTGTTGTGGTGAGGCGTTGTGGTGGCCAGTACTTTGCACAAGGAAACGGTGTAAACAAGCATCACAAACAAACGGTCATATGTTTTCACTAGAATTATTAATTTGTATGATTTTTCTTTTTGGATTTCGAGACGCTGACCATCAACAGCGGGTGATAGGAGTAACAAACCCAAATAAACCTGCATTTCTCAGTTTCATTTCATCACAGCGGTTAGAAGTTCAGCCTCTGACAGAACAGGACGCGGAGCTGAGAAAAGTCAGGAACCCAAACACAATGGGAGAGTCAGAGCAACCGGGACATGTAGGGGGCTGAGTTGGAGAAGGGAGAGAGGGAGGAATGGCAGGAGGAATACAGCAAAAAAAAGAGGAGGAAGGAAACAGAAGGGACAGAGAGAGAACAAGGATATGCAGGGTGGGGGGAGATAGGCAGACTTATTAAAAAGAGTTGCACTTCGAAAAGCTGCACTGCCAAGGGACAGAATCGGAAAATAACAGGCAAGCCTCTGCAGAAACACAGATAGTAGAACAGCCAATACATGGGGAAGGCTGATATGGCAAACAAAAAGGGTTTTACAAGGGCTTTGTTTGAGGTCCTAGCTGTTGGCTGCTGCTACCCTCATGGCAGCATGCTCGGTATACTGGTAGGTGATGTCATGAGTTAGCGTAGTCTGTGTGTTGAGAGAGAGAGAGACATAGACAGAGAGAGCGCGACAGACAGAGAGAGACAGATAGAGACAGACAGACAAGAGACAGAGACAGACAGAACCAGAGAGAACCAACAAATGTAAGGACCACAGGTTGGGGAGGAGAGATCGACATGTCATGGTCTGATCCGACAGATTATCTGAATGGATGGTCAGGCCATGATGACGATGATTCACGGTTATTTCCTTAAAACGCCTGTGGCAGATTGACAGTGATGGTGGTGTATCATATATAACTATCGTGTGTGTGTGTGTGTTGCTATCTTCTTCCCCTGCTTAACCCAGATCTCTCCAGCCTCCACTTATCTGTTGGCCCATCTGCTTGCATAACTCTCTAGCCACATGTCCTGTCCTGTCCGTGTCTGTCTTCACCTCAGCTATCAGTTGATTATCAGTTGTGTATCCAAAGCAACTCTGTGTTGTGTGTGTGTGTTGTGTATGTGTGTGTGTGTGTGTGCGTAGAGTGACTTTAAAGGCTACAGCACTGCGTTGTGTTGTCTATTGTAGAAAGTAAAAAATGCAGCAAACAGGATTCAACAGGAGACACATCTAGACGATACGTAAAGCCATGTCCCCCCAGGGAACACAAACTGTCCAGGAATCTGTCAGGATTTGGTAATAAATTAATGAACAAAGAAATTAAGGAATTCATTCCAAGACAACAGAATACACTACACGGCATGTGCTGAATACAGATGGTTGCTAGATTTAGCAACCTCTGCATGAGTACGGGAGGCGTGCCCCATCTGCCACACCCGTCATCGGCTGGTGATATCAGCCAAGGGCTCTGACTCATGTGCATTTCAACACAGACTTGCAATACATTGTGTTTGCTGATGGAGCCTTTTCCCCCCCCTCCACAACAGACTGTTGTTTCCATTTGGCAGAGTGGTGCAGCCCTTTTTCGTGGAACCATTTACTAGAACTGCAGTCACTAAAACACCTCAAACTGCCGACATTTTTATTTGAGGAGAGACTCTTGAGGTGATTCATGACGCTTCGAGAGGGTCCATTGAACCACGTTACACATTCAAAGAATGACTGCCAAGCGATGCGGCCGATCATAGTTTGTGAGAATAAAGTCTGAGAAACAAGCTACTGGCATAAAGTTTGTTTCACAAGTGTTCAGTCAGCGACTCTCGAAAAATAAATCTCATCGAGAGCCCGTGCAGCTAAATGACTATAATAAACAGTGTGAGGAGATAAGCACGACAGAACTTCACCAATACAAGCCCTTCCAACACATGGGACAAGCTGGTGCTGACACAACACAAAGGATGGCATTCAAGGGGCCTTATTCGGCTTTGGTTCCATCTTGGTTCTAAATCAAGAACCAAGATGGCCGATACAGAGCGACCTTCAACCCACACTAAACTCAACTGTTGGCTGATAACAGCGTGCATGTGTTCCCAATGTGGTGCTGCTTTAGATGTACAGTAGGGGCTTTGCCACATGTTAACCCTTCTCCACCAACCCTTTAAGTTACGTCTCATTTCAGCTAAAACGTAGTATAGCGTGTTGCTCAAAGCCCCAGACAAATTGTGGCTAGCAAATTAGATTTAGGTTGTCACCACTGCAGGGGAAAATTAGATTAAACCCCCCTCCCCCCCAAAAAAAACCTAAAGTAAAACAGTGTTGAGCGAATTGACAAAGTGCTTTTGTCTTATGAAGCCTGATTTATCAGAATACAATCCAAAATAGTCATAGCAATGTTTACCTTTATTGACATACAAATGATGCTGGTAACTGGCAGCTATATATTGCTAAAGTTGGGTTAACACTGTCGCTAGCATATGTCACAAGCATACAATTTACTGGATTAAGCAACATTGGCCACGATTGGCAAGATAATCCCAGCCACACATGCTAAATGACTCAAACTGGAACAGCGCCACTTGTATAAGCAGTGTATTAGATACTATGGCTAGTGACATCACTTGGCCAACATCGCTTTGAGCCAATAACAAAACTGCACCAATGAATGACCCACGACTCACTAGAGATTGTGTCCTCCCTACAGTATGATCTTAGTATTTGGTTGCTCTTTTCTTGAAAAGCTGCCAAGGCAATGCTAGCTGTTGCTAGAGGTTTGAGTCCCATTCCTCACCAAGCGTGGGCCGGGTCACGGCTCAGCGGAACTGGCCCCCCACGGCACCAGTTCAGCTGGGGCGGGGAGGTCAGCACGCCCCAGCTCTTCTGAAAGCTGTCGAGCGGGCGGCAGTGTCTGCCAGCGTCTCAGTGTCTGATGAATATGGTTTGAATTGAATATGAGCAGCCTTGGTCTGTCTGTGGAGAGTCTGTCTGGGCCTGGAGGGGTGGGGGTAGTGGATGGGATTACTACTTAGAGAAGCTCACATGAGGAGAGACAGAGAGGCACTGGTTAGTGTGACATTTCCCCTCTACAGTAAAACCATTCACATACACATGTGATGGACGGGCCGGGGTAGGAGAGGGAGAGTGTGTGTGTGTGTGTGTGTGTGTGTGTGTCCTACAGTAATATCAAGGAACCCCACCTCTCCACTAATTGTATGACCACACCTCCTCCCCCCTCTCATAAAATGTTAATAATCACCATTAAGCCCTGCTGTTCTGTGGAAAGCCAACATTCTGACCAATCAGCTATTCCGGGGGCCCGACCCTTGGGCCTAAGCATGCAACACCATAGACACATTCTTTGTGTACACTTACGTGCACGTGCAAACACAGACACACATACAGTAATCTGCATGCACACACATGCATTATGAATGAGGTCCTTAGTCAAGGGCATTTTACGAAAATGTGAAGGGTCACAGTGCTGAATCTGCAAGTAATGGATCTCTCTTGCACGCACATGCATGCGCGCGCACGCACGCACACACACACACACACACAATGGTGGACTTCTCTTAGTGTTGGGTGTGTGGAACAAACCAGCTGTTCTAGTGTGTGAGAGTTAATAAAAGAGTGTGTGTGTGCGTGTGAGTTACAGAGAGAGCGGTCTATAGAGGAACCACAGTGTATAGCATGAAAAGACTGCACGTTTCGATCTGAGCAAATTAATAGGTGTGAGAGAGGGCGAGAGACACTTTGCCTGACATCTTTTTATTAAGTCAAGGATCTTCAAGGTGACCTGGTTTTAAAAAAAAATCTTACACCTGTTGGAGCAGAATGTCTTGGATTTCTAGATAATCAATTTGGATTAGATTTAAATTTTCTCTGCAAAAGTTTTTGCTTAATATTTGTTTAATGAATTTGAATACCCGTTTTTTTAAATCAATCAAAATTCGCTGACACTAACACGGAAAAGGTACACACCCCGCATAGTGGCTGCCTAACCGGTAAACTAAACTGCACACATTCTCCTAACTGACAAACGGACTAACTAACGAACATCGTTGATTTAATGCAAATGACGTCTGTTCAACGGCAGTGCTATTTCTACAATAATATTTACCCACAATTAACAGGTTTTAGGGGGAGGCCCACTGATTTACAAAAAGGTATTCAAATAAACAGAACAGAGAAACGACCCGCAAGTCTTGTCACTACCTTGCTCTCTGTTGGTTTTCCTGAAGGTTTCTTGAAGAAGGATGTTCTGGCAGTGAAAAAATACTCTTCGGAGTCCTCTTCCAAGCTGCTGTAGCCACTGCTCATCGTGCTGTTCCACGTCATTGGCGGAGGAAACTTCTCGTGTCGGACGTGAACTGCGTCAAAACTAACCGAAGAAATACGTGCGCGTACGATACGTTCCACGGCGCCTCGCGGACAGATGTCCACGCGAGCGCAGAGCCGTTGCGCTGTTGTGCGTTTTGGACCCGCGACGAGCGGCGTTAACTTCGCGTTACACGCGTCCCTGTTTGAATGCGGCTCCAACTGTCGCCTCTTCCTTCTCCGCTCCCTTCACTAGACCGACCCCCCGAACTCCAGCATGGCCTCGGGTGTCCTCGGAATTGAAACGAAACGAAGCGAAACGCAGACCGGGTGAATTCAGTCGTGATATGTCCAGCTTTAAAAGAAAAAATAAATACACACAAAGTAAGTCAGCAGTGTGGGCTATCCCCGTTGGTCTTAATACTGTTGAGTGTTGCCCGCACGGTGACTAGTGGATCTCTGACAGTCAGGCAGTCAGCTTACAGTAGAGCCACTCCCACCAACAACTAACAACCCATCCACAGCCAATGGCCGCAGGGCTAGGATACTACATAGGCCATAGGGAATACATGAAATAATATATATATGATTTGGGCTCAGCATCTATGGGAGTGTAACAAATAACATAATTTATTTAGAATCGACTTTAAAAAAAGAAACTACAGTTAAACAAGACTAGGTGGAAACGTAGTATATGGCTGGACTGTGTATGGTCAATGTGAACAGCCAATGGGGGAACTCCAACACTTGGCTGACCAATTATGTAACTTCATCAGTCAGTCTGTCAGTCACAGACTTTCCAGTTTCTGCTAAAAACTGTACCGGTGAGTAGACTACTTCCCCTTGGTAATTATCAGGAATACTATCTCACCATCAAATACAAATGACTTGTGTGTCACTTCCCCTAAATGTCTGGTAACCACACATATACAGGCACACTGATAGTTTTGTAGATACAAGCGATGCCATTGGCTGAATTATAGGATCTCACCCCCAGTAGGCTAATAATAATAAACAGCAAAGTAATGTCAACTTTCTAAGCTGTGTCTAATGCAACAGGGTTTTTGAATAATCTTTTTGTAAGTCGCTTTGGATAAAAGCGTTTGCCAAATGTAAAATGTAATGTAATGTAATCCTTGAGTCTTTACAGAATGAATGAGTCACACGATGAACGTAACTTGTCTTTCTCGCGCGTGACAGCAACTCGTCCACATCGACAGGTACGTGTCATTGCTGTCACGTTGACAGGATCTCACGTTGCCACGGCATTTCACCTGCGTTGTCTTTCACCCGAGCGACCGGCAGCCGTGGGCAGTGAGAGAGACGCTGGTGGTCACACGTCATCCTACGCTCTCTGGTTTCAAGAAGGACAAACGATGATGAGTGACTGGCTGAGTCACTGCCACATAGTCCATTCATGGTCTCTCATGGGAGAGATCCAGGCACACTGAAGTATACAAAGGGTGTTTGATGGAATGCATGTGTTCACGTTTTAGAGGCAGATGATCTACCGCATATTGAGTTAAAATTTACCTCACAAAAACATTGTAATAGGAAAACCTGTCGACAGCTTAATTAAAAAGCAAGTCTTGATGGAGAACTACATTTGGATCCGTTTAATTTATGATCGTAAAAGCTAGTCTATCCTTGAAAATGTAATATTTAGGCTTTTCTTTGCGTCAATCAACTGGTTTCAACTAACTAATGACCACACTCACAAAAAACACACTTGCTCATCCAACACTATATGCCAATTTGCCATCCAGCGTTCCAGACCTTTATGATAGGCTTGAAATAAATGACCGCAAACTGTCACAACTGAATACTGCCCCAAAAATACACTATTTGTAAACCTCCGACATACATTTTCAGAGGCATTATATTCATTGAGGCATTACCGCTACAGATAAAACCATTCAGCACAAGACTATGCAAATGTCGCACAATCTTGCCATTTGCCTGGGTTTAAAGTGAGCCTCGAGCATAAAGGAGCCAAACCAAAATGACAAGTCTTGTTTCCATGTGGTGTGGTTTGTTTTTTATCTCAGGGCAGGGTTTGCTACAGAGGGACCACAGGTATTTACAGCAAAAGTAAAAGACTGTGACATTTGCAACACAACTCGCTGCAAATGTCACAGTATTTTACTTCCAATCACAGTTCTTTGTTACAAACTGGGTTTGGATGAACCAAATTCAAGATACGTAGGCTGAGCTGGTTCCCCTTTAACAATTCAACATTCTTCCATACTCCCATACTGGACCGCAGATTAAAATGTTCTTAGCAGATAAAAAATAATAAAATTGAACTTCTGAAATTGATGCTAAGTGAATTCACCAATCACTAATTTGAGCCAACCAGAAATCCGAAACCACAATTGTAATAAGACATGTTGAACCAGAGGTGGTGCAATTCCATTTTAGTGTTTGGGTCACTCTTTAATGTGAACATTAACCAAGATGGAGTCATCTGGCAATGTTAACTAAACCACATTTACACAGGAGCACTAGCTGGGAAAACCTGTCTCTCATTATGTTTAACAATGGCGCCGTTATAAGCCCTTTCTTCATAGTTACATTTAAATAAATATCTCTCCCTCTCCTCTGTCTCTGTCTCTGTTTATCCCACTCTCTCAACTTGCTCATAACCGAGCTCCAATATTGTGGTTACAAACTGGACAGGAGCTTCACATGTGTTTACGTTTTATTGTTGAGCGCTGTTAAATTCTCTTGTGTTCAACCCTTCATTGGCCGGGAAATGGAAACAATTATGGGATAGTAGGGTAATAGTTTTTCCCTTGTACAATCAGCAGATCAAAAGCATTTTAATTTACATTTCTGATCTTAGCTGCATGTATGCTACCTCATTACTGTGCGTGTGTGTGTGCATGTGTGTGTGTGTGTTTGTAGACAGTACAACAAAGCAGATAGAGAGAAAACATTTGGTCATCAAATA
>OMKP01072508.1:8776-18942 GCA_900302375.1 Bathygadus melanobranchus
TCCTCATCTGTCACAAATACAATGGTTTGGTGTAGCAAGTGAGTAAAACTATATTCATTCATTCATTTTATTCATAAATGACAGATGAAAGATCATCTACGGCATCAAAGATCAGCGACATCATCAATGATCAGTCACATCATCACAGGTCAACTGCATCATCAAAGACCAGTGACATTATCAAGTGTACATGTGGTGGATGGACAAAGGCTTCCTGTTGTTATCAGAGCAACCAGAATTAGAATCTAGTTGGTCACTGGATTTACAAACAGATCTGCATGGTGTGTGTTGGATTGGCAGCTAGTTGGTGAATAGCTTATTGTGTAAGTGTGAATGAATCACATTTTTGTATCTTAGTTTACTTTTTGCGCTTTGGCAATGTAAGTGTACGTTTCAATAGCAGTAGTGCTCCCAGTGGTCGTAGTGTGGTGATTCGTGACGTAGCGGGGTAGGACCTGTGAGAGGCGTGCTCCTCCCTGGGTGAGGAGCGCCACCCGGGTCCATCTGAAGTGGTGGAGGAGCTGGACCAGCGCCGCGTTGAAGGCCCGGTCAGACGGCACAGTGCTGAACAAGCTGGGGTACCGCCGGCGGTCAGAGAGCCCTGCTGACACGGCCGTGAAGGACACCTGGAACACCAGTCATTTAGAAAACATATTTAAAAACCAGGCTGGATCAATGTGCCAGCAAACTTTGGATAAATGAAAACATTCACATCATAAGATATGACAATGAGACAATAAACACAGAGAACAGTGGATACAATGCACGATACGCAAAATGGGAGAAGATGTTTTCCGGCTGTATTTAAAAGTGTCCCTCATTAAAACGGGTTAGTGGATGAATGGATCAAGAAGGAATGATGCACAGGTAGATTGAAAGAAGGATGTATGCGCATGTCTGCCCCTGCGTACATTTGCATGTGTGTGTGTGTGTTACATTTACATTTACATTTAGGGCATTTGGCAGCATTTTTAATCCAAAGCGACTTACAATATTTGTCGAAAGACAGAAACAACAATATATCGCTGATGGTACAGCACAATTTAAATAGAACAAGTTTCAAGCACCCTTGATTATTAGGTCAATAGAACAAGTTACAAGCTAATAATTCCTAGGTTGACCCCTTACTGTAAAAGGTAGCCAGGATATGATGCTACGCAATGCTAAGCACTATTTCAAGTGCCGGGACGTACTAAGATGCTACAAAGGATGCTATGAAGTGCCACGACATACAGACATAGAAGTAATAGGGATCCAGGAGGGGATGGGATTCAAGCAGTGATCGGGTAGGTGGGAGAGGGTTGGGGAGGAGAGGTGGGTAGGAGGTGAAGCTATTCAGAGTCCAGGTGAAATCTGAATAGGTGGGTTTTGAGTCTCTTGCAGAAGCTGATTAGTGATTCTGCTGTCCTGACATCGGTCGGGAGCTCATTCCACCACTGCGGCGTAGTGTGTGTGTGGTACCTGCACCATGTTGAGGGCATGCACGGATCGGGCCAGCACAGCTGTCACCTGGGGACACACCCCTCCAAAGATGATCATGTGACCTGGCTCCTCCCACATGGCGTCGAAGAGACCCTTCAGAGCTGTGGCGCTGTCGCACTGACAACGCAACGCACGCATCAACATGAGTCAAGTCAACTTAATAAATACAGCCTGTTAATCAAAGTCCCAAAGGGCTTCACAGGTGACACTGACACCCGCTATGGAAAACTCCAAATACACATACACACTTGCACACAGACACTCACAGAAAAAACATTTGAATGAGATGTGTGATGTGCTGAGGTGATCTGGTCCCCCTACCTGTGAGTCCAGCAGCTGCAGGTGTATGTGGGACGCTCCCTGTCTCCTGAGGTCTTCCAGTGCTAGCGACACCGCCGGGGCTAGTGCCGCCGTCATGTTCTGCTCTCCCGGCATCACCGCGGCAACCGGCATCACCCACAACACCGGCACAGGGCTGCACACCTGAGCCAGGCAGGGTAGCGACGCCGACAGGCATGTCAACACCAACATAACCAGCCTCTTCATTCTCAGCACTCACACACCTTAGGCCCTCAGAATCCTTACATACACAGGCCCTCAGAAGGCTCACACACAATAAGGGTCCTTAGAACTCTCTCACACACATTACCAGTCCTTAGATCACTCTCACACACACTCCTGGTCCTTAGAACTCTCACACACACACTCCCGATCCTTAGATCACTCTCACACACTCCTAGTCCTTAGATCACTCTCACACACACTCCTGGTCTTTAGAACTCTCTCACACACACTCCCGGTCCTTCGAACTCTCTCACACACACTCCCGGTCCTTAGAACTCTCTCACACACAATACAGGTCCTTAGAACTCTTTCATACACACTCCTGGTCCTCGCACATTGTGACTTGTAATCCTCCTGAGCCCGAGCTAACTGGCCCGAGAGTGGGGCGGTTTCAGGGGATAAAAGGATTAAGATTGCAGCAGATGAATGACATCTGCCACAGGGATCAGCGCTGTCTTCTCTCTGGGAACCTCCACACTTCATCTGCTGGGGCTGCTTAATCCCTCCCAACCACCTCTTCACTGCTGCAGTCTGATGGTTGATGTGTGTTTGATGTGTGGCTTTAGGTTTTTGGTGGTGGATGAACAACTCAATTTGACTGCATGACTAAAACGTTACTCTGTAGGGTCTTGAACACTTGTTGTGTAAAGGGTTAGACGCACATTTAATTTGTGTATTGGCACAGCAGCTCCGTGCTTGGTATTGAATAGTAACATACATAAACCACAACATCCAGTATTTAGATTAGAGACGATCAGGTTTTATGGTTCATCAGGTTTTTTATGGACAAATGAGGTGGACCACGAATGACTAAACATAGGAGTGATTTGATTGGCCACTATGAGCTCCTCCCAGTCAGTAACCTCGGCCTTGCTGGATGAAAATATGTATGGAAAGTTGCTGGTAGCTTAAAATGACCTGGACATGTCTGTAGTCTATGCTGATCGATAGTGTTTTCAATGTTATCAATAAAATCACATCCTATAAGTGATATATTCTACAAATAAAAAATACTGGCCAGCCCACACGACTTGATTTTCATGGTGGTGGGCAAGCAATGCTATGGCGCGTTACCGCCACCGACTGGAATGGGGTGTGATAGGCCGACGTGGACCCCCAATTGTAGGACGAATGTAACCGTGTGCTCGTCCCCGTGACCACCTTCTCCCGCCTACTGACTGGGAGGAGCTCACTAGTACTAGTGTAATTCAGCTTTAATAGTAACATTAGGAATGGTCCTCATAATGATACTAGCTTACGAGCATGAAGTGAAATATGATCCTGTGGCAGATACGACTGCACACGCCACCTCAGTGGCTTTCTTTCAGGGGTGTCAAACATACGGCCCGCGGGCCGGATCCGGCCCGTTGCAATGTTCAATCCGGCCCGCGAGCAAATTCCAAAAATCATGGAAACTGAAAACGAATTTTCAGAGTAGAATTTGAAAAATTCATCACAGATAATTCTCTTTTTTTTCGATTTTTAAGTACTTTCTTAGATCTCATATTTTTACTTTGCATCAGTGAAGCTAAGAATTTTGACATATTGATAACAAAGCTCATCGATTGCCGTGATAATATATTTTCCGTCTAAAAAAACAGTTTCGAAACTCCTTTATGTCTGTACCATTCTATTCCGTATTTTTTTTGTAGATGTGTGTCATATCACAAAAATCGAATTGCTGAAATTTACGTTTTAAAAAAAAACAGTTCTCAAAATGTCGATATCAGGACTAGATCAGTCAAATCTTCCGCTCTTCAAGTGAAATTCTGAGCTGATAATTACAAAAAATGCAAAAATTCGAAACTAGTTTATACCGTAATATGAGATGCTTACCAATATTATCTCAGAATCGATTCTCTACAAATACCTCAACTTCTAAATATTGTATTACTTCGTTCAATATCATATTTTTTTTGATTAGCCTTCGTGAGATGGGTAATCGGGAAAACTGATAAATCGTTCGTTTTTTAACCTAATAAAATCTGAATTTCCATAAAGAATCTCAAACGTTGGATATCTTCGCCATTATGGTGCAAAAAAAAAACCAGTCTGATGAAAAAAAATCCATTGTCACAGTTAATTTTTCTCGTCAATTTGACATAAAAAAAAGAAAAAATTGAAATGACAGCGCAGATGGTAAAGGTCTCGTGCTCTCTCGAATGTGTGTGGTGGTGGCTGGTTTAACCTGTGGGCCTTGATTAGGCAATGGCCCACAGGTGAGCAGCCTCATCCAGCCAAACGAATCAATTAGTGACTCTGGCTAGGTGAGACTGCTTAAACCAGCCACCAGCCACACACAATGCCACAGATCCCTATACATGGCCTCTGATCCCTACACAATGACCTTAGATCCATGACCCCTACACCCAGGAGCTCTGCAGATCCACGATAGACTACATCTCATAATTCTATTATTAGGTCTTACTGGCCTGATTTATGTTAGGGTTAGAGAGCTTACAGGTCTTGAGGGAGCGGAGGGTGAGGAGACGGTGAAGGAGGAGCGGGACGAGGTGCAGCGGCTGGAAAGGCCCAGAGCTGCCCAGGGACCCTCCATAAAAGGGTCTGAAGTCTAGACAACGAGCAGTGAGAAAAGTCTCGGCCTGTTTGTCGTCCCCTTTAGGATCTCGCTGTTTGTTTATAAGAGGTAGAATTCCTTTGCTTTCCGTGGTGTGTATCTTTGTGTTGCTGTGTGTGTGTGAGGGGGACTATGACTATTTTGTATGAGTAATATATACATACAATAGATAGTCTACACATTGTCTCCTAGATGTAGGAAGACGGAGCCAAAGTAGAATCTAGATAACACAACCTCATTCCTTTGTGATTTGTTCAGCATTAATGTGCTTTGAGTTTCTGATTTCCTTAAGGTCATTCAACCTTGGCTGCATTCACTCTTGGCAGGAAATACAGGACTTTATCTTGCAGATTGATTGTTGGCTCAGGAGTGAATTTGAGTGCCTAACAAAAACTGTCCAAATGTTGCTTGCTTGTACTCTATATCCAAAGCTGGGAACACTAGAGATTTACAGCCATTTTTTAACCCCGGTTTGCCCCCAACAACTCATATTCAAGGTTCTTTAGTCGGAACTAGTCTGCGCAAAACATATGTCACTGTGGACAGCCGGCACACGTTATCTTGTAGTGTGCGGGGGTTTGGGATCTGTAGCCTCCCGATTTAGTAATCTAATCATCACAGCTCGATTCTAATGAAAAGGAACACTTACAAAGAATAAAACATACCCATGCAGTCCATTTACAAAGAATAAAACATACCCATACTTAGTATTTTTAATTTGCAAAATACTAGACTATTTATTATCGGACAAAATGAATGGCAACGTGCCATGCCACATAGTCTTTTTGGATAAAAAACAAAAAATGCAACATTCATTTCTCTTATTTTGTGCAAGATCCTGATCACAAATAAGTTATATGATTCAGGTTATATTAAAAAGTAAATATATGTACAAAGAAAGAACAAGAGGAATTTGAGAGGGGAGGGGAGACAGGTGCTGTAGGTATGCATTTGGCCCAGACAGACAGACAGGAAGACAGACAGACAGTAAGATGCTATACAGTAACACTGCTCTCCAGTTCACTTCCACACTTTGACGATTCCGTCCCGGGAGGAAGTGACGATGAAACCCTGTGTGGTCTGGAATGTGGCGATGTCCGTGATGATGTCATGATGGCCGACAGGAAGTGACTCTGGGCCACGGCGGGGCGTGTCTTCAGGGGCGCCGCTCTTCTGCTTGCTGTGGATCTCCTGTAAAAGGGGGAGGGGCATGGGGTTCATCCTATGCTCTGATTGGGTGGATGAGAGTATCACCGAACAGTGTTGCTTTCATCCAAACCGACTTGTGAAGTTAAGATCCTTTTACATCATGACACGTTACGAATAAACGTCACAAAGCCAGAAAAACTGAAGAGAAAAAACGGACAGGCAATATCGTGTCAACTATTTACATCAATTACAACGCAAATATGCAACAATTTCCAATAAGAATCACACCGGTGAAAAAGAATGGATTCAACCCTCATACAGCCTAGTGAAGTCGAGGACTGTGTGTTGAGAAACGTAAATAGGCTAATAGGCTAACAGAAATCGCGTCGTATGAGTCGAGTGCAGAGTAGCGTTAGGAACCAGAGAAGTGAGGTTAAACGGTTGCATTTCTATAGCGCTTTTATCCAAAGTGCTTTACATTGCCTTCATACACCGACGGCGGTGTCAACCATGCAAGGTAACAACCAGCTCATCAGGAGCAGTTATGGTTAGGTGTCTTGATCAGGGACACCTCGACATTTAGCTAGGCGGACCCGGGGATCGAACCAGCAACCTTTCGATTGCCAGACAACTGCTCTGCCTCCTGAGCTACTGCCGCCCCTAGGTGAGGTTAGCAGTAGCTTTAGCGGGTTACTTAGTACGAGAGCCTACCTGCACCACCTCGGTTCCCTCGATGATCTTGCGGCTGTAGAGCACAGAGGGGCAGTGCAGCGAGTCGTTGGCTCCTCCTGCCACGATGTAAGACCTCTCCGGGTAGGCCAGGTCCCAGAACCTACGCCACGCACACCACAACATTCTCAAGCCTGTCGATATTCATCTCACATCTGCACCATCCAACCCTCTGATACGCAGCTGATAGCTAAATCATTAATGTACTCATTCATTCATTCATTTAGAATGCCCATAGAACTTTTTCTCTGGCGACGGCTAGAGTACACTGGCTACGTTGGGTTATTGGCTGTGAGGGTACATGTCTTGTGATTGGGTCTCAGCAGGGATGTGATTGGGTGTTATGATGAGTGTACATGTCTTGTGATTGGGTGTTAGGAGTGTACCTGTGTTGTGATTGGGTATTAGGAGTGCATCTATCGTGGGATAAGATCTTAGAAGTGTTTCAATCTTTGATTGATTGTTAGGATCGTATCTGGCTTGTGATTGGGTGTTAGGAGTGCATCTGTCGTGTGACTGGCTACCTGATCCTCATGTCTGAACCAGCCGTCAGCAGCAGTGGGTTCCCATCTGCAGGGCTGCAGTAGATCCCATGAACACTATGAGGAGAGGGCTGGACACACACACACACACACACACACACACACACACACACAAACACACACAGGCTGGGGTAAAACATCAACACAGCCAAAACAAACCCTCCCTCTCCCAGCCTTCACTGACCACCAACAGGCTAAACACCAGAGGTCAGAGCTCATTAGGAAACACAGCCAACCATCATTATTCATTGGTATAAAAACATTTACAAAGACGAGTCTTACATGTTTCTGCAGTCATTTTTGCTGCTCTAACCCCTGCATTTTGGAACAGTAACCAAATCTTATGTATACACACATACAAAGATAAACACTTACCTGCATCTCAGAGAGTGGGGGGGTGGAGCTTGCCCAGAGTGTGAATTTTCTATCTCCAGTCTCCATGTCCCACATCGACACCTCATTATTACCCTGGACGGCTAGAGACATGAGAGACATTATTAGCCGGACCACACACACACACACACACACACACACACACACACACACAGGAAGAGAGAAAGATGAGGGAGAGGGCGAGAGAGAGCAATAGGAAAATGGACAGAAGAACGAAAGACAGGCAGAAATAGATATGGAAGAGAACGAGAGGAGACAGACAGGAAGAGAGAGACAAACAGTATATACTAACTATCCTGATAAACCTGCGTTTTAACCCAGAGTCTGCATTAAGGTTGTGACTCGTGAGTACATTATATTTTACATCGGGGTGTGTGCTGTACCTGCGATCACAGATGATTGGTAGAGAGGATGCATGAGCAGCCGCCTGATTCGTGCACGGGCAGGGTGGGAGTGGTTTGAGATGGGAAGCTGGAACCGCATATCCCAGCATGCCATGGTGCCGTTGCTGGTGCCTAGGGGAGAGGGGGGGTATCAGAGGTCAAACCACACTGATGGTGGTGAACAAAAAACAACTGTGGTTTAACCTCTGAAGCGGTGAAGTGAAAACACCAACATAAACCCTTGTTTTCTCTGTGTTGTTTATGGTATTTTAAGCATTTACCCAGTTAGTGAATTCTTGTCATTAAGGAGCAGGTATGAGTTAGAGCATCTTGCTCAGGGAGGCCTACAGGTAGACTGTGGACACTGGGGTTCGAAACCAGAACCTTTTGGCTGGGAATCGAACACCCTGACCGCTAGACTGTCCTACTCCCCATCATGGTTGGTATGTTGAGTGTGAAATAAGGTGAAATAAAGAGTGAAATAAGTTGAAAGAAGTGTAGGTATTAGATCAACGATGGTTATGTTTAACTATAGGCTTATGAATGCCCAGGAATAAGTCTTGGTAATCAGGAATGATTCATTCTAAGTACTAGGCTACAGAAGTTCAGGCATACAGCTGGAACACACCGAGGCAGAGCCAGCACTGGTGCATGTCCACGGAGAAGGAGGTGATGAGGCCCAGGCGGAGGTCGTGGCGTAGCGTCCAGGCGTTGGAACCGCAGCGCAGGTCCCAGCCCACCAGGCCTCCGTTCACCGTGGCGTACGCCAGCACCGACTGAGCCCCCGAGTTGAAGTGGTGGATGTCCACCACGCAGCCGTCCTCCTGGAGGTCCAGGAACCTGCGGCAGGGAAAGGGAGGGGAGGAGGAGCCAGAGCTGGGTTAGACGTGGGCTGTTAGGTCGAATCGCGGCAATGGGTGGATTGATTTATAGGAGTTTCCTTGGATAAGGATCTGGGAGGCTTGTTTCCATGGGAGGGCAGGAACAGTAATTTGGGTAATAATTCCAGAAACAATGATAGCCATATTGAAGTATTTTTTTCTCATGCAATTAAGACAGTGCAATTAGACAGTGATACGCTGCAAGGAGAATGTGGCAGATAGCTAAAACAATCTCAAGAAGAACTTAAATTACACGCATTACAAAAATTTGAATCAATCCATTGATCGAAACCCTATCATCGATGTGTGTGGACATGGTTACCTCGTCTGGAAGGGGGACACCTTGGGTGATTTGGGCGGCTTGTTAGCCTCCACGGCTAGCAGCTGGATGGAGCCGTTGTCGGAGGCGGCGGCCAGGTAGTGGGAGCCCTGGCAGAAGGTCAGGGTCTTCACGTGACCCCCGATACGAGAGTAGGTCAACACAGACCTGCAGCGCACCACACACACACATTCGGTAAATAGCTATCAATCCAATAGGTAGACAACCTTAAACCCTTTAAATGACTAAGGGTTGAAGTCATAATGTCGGCCCTGTGAAGCCCTTTGCGACTGTAACTGTGATTAATGGATGTCAGGAGTCCATAAAGGGGCAAAAAAGGGTGACCAACAACACTGTTCCCACTGAAACGGAATAAACGTTTTCTTTACTGTTCAGGTAATGGTTTTCACATGTTTATTATTATATAATTTATATTAGTCATATCAATATATAATTTAGGCTATTAGTTAACCCTCCCCCCAATCTGCTACTGGCCCAACCCGCCTGTCAATTTTAAAACCCAGTGTGGCCCTTGAGACAAAAAGTTTGCCCATCCATGCTCTAGGATGACTACAGGTAGACTGTTCACATCGGGGATCGAACCCGGTACCTTTTGGCTGGGAGCCCAACACCCTAACCACTATCCTGCCCCCCTTCTGTGAGGTTCTACCTGGTGGTGGTGGTCTTGCCCTCCATCTTCTGGCTGTCCCAGACCTTGACGGTCCCGTCGTTGGAGGCGGTGGCGAAGATGGAGTGCTCGTCGGAGACGCGGATCCGGTTGACGGCGGCCCGGTGCTCGTGGAGGTGGGCCACAAGGAGACCCTTAGGGTGCCACCCTGCGCACACATAATGAGTGTTAGCTGTGCTAGCTACCGGGCGGAGGGGGTCTGCTCTCTACTGCTGGACTATAGTGTTGGGTGTTAGCGGTGCTAGCTACCGGGCGGAGGGGGTCTGCTCTCTACTGCTGGACTATAGTGTTGGGTGTTAGCGGTGCTAGCTACCGGGCGGAGGGGGTCTGCTCTCTACTGCTGGACTATAGTGTTGGGTGTTAGCGGTGCTAGCTACCGGGCGGAGGGGATCTGCTCTCTACTGTTGGACTATAGTGTTGGGTGTTAGCGGTGCTAGCTACCGGGCGGAGGGGGTCTG
>OMKP01073337.1:5210-26274 GCA_900302375.1 Bathygadus melanobranchus
GGGGTGGGGGGGGGGTTGCTCCTGTTTGCTACAGTCCATTGAAGAGGCTGGTGGAGCAGCCAGGGGACTGAGGTGAAGGAGACTCAGAGACAGAGCGAGAGAGAGAGGAAGAGAAAGAGAGAGAGAGGAAGCAAGAAATGGCTCCCCATGGTTCTTCAGAAGCATAGCTGGAAGGTGCGATGCCCTCCCCCTTTCTCCCTCCCTCCCTTTCCTCTCTTTGTGTGTCTGGAGCCCTGGAGGTTATGTGATTGCCCCAGACTGGAATAACTCTTCCACCCATCCAGGCTGTGGCACCCCTGGGCGTCGGGAGACGTCAACTCGTTAACCTCAACTAGTCCAGTCACATTGTTTTTATTAACTTCTAGAGTTTATTTCTGCCTCCTACTCCTCATGTGTGTTTTGATTTGGCAATAGCAATCATTAATTGTCATAAAGGTCAACAGGTGTTGTCGTGACGATATGAATGGGAGGCGACCAGGCCTTTGGTGTTGGTGGGGCTCGCTTTCCCCCAGAGACTCACACATCCATCCTGCTCTTTAAACAAACAGTAATCCACCATTTTATGAGCAGCTTCTTCTACCAATGTTTGCTTTGGGGTTGATCACACACACACGCACACACATTTACATTCACACAAACACAACAAAACACTATGTTATGATTCCATTATACTAGGTTTGGAGTTTGACTTCACACATTTTCCATATTAAGAGGGGGGCATCTGCGCTGTGGAGCCCATGGTACAAATGACCACTAATGCTTTTCATCTGTTGGGACAACAACAGACCTGAGCTGCTTCCCAGACAAAGAGGTGCTCTAAGGACAAGAGATGAGCCTACTTGCCAGTCTCATAACGATAATAACATTAGAATAATACACCATCTATAAAAGTTTGATGAATGTAAATATATATAAATGAAATTGCTGCATTGATGCCAATATTGTCCGCGTCTATGGAGCATTACATTTCCCCTTGGACAGTCGTAATACTTACAGAGATTGACTCATATCCATTATGTAGGAGTGAAGTTTTCATTACCTGAGTTCTGATTTTCACTTGGCTTCCTGACATGGAAATCAATATCCGTTTGTCTGTCTGTCTGTACGGACATCTGTCTGGCTGGGCTACCTGCCTGTCTGTTTGCCTACCTGTGTCTACTGTATGTCTCTCTGACAGAATAGTTGCGCTCTGTCTTTTCAATCATGGTGAACCTGTGGGGGTGACACCATGTTTTTCCACCCATAAGGAGTCACCGCCGACGTGTGGGTGAACAGATGGTTCCCCTTAGCTCTATTTTAGGAAGCCAGTGACTGTGGGGAAAGGACTGTGTGCCCATGTCCCACCACACTACCAGGTAAGCTGTCTTCTAATATGACAGCACCGAAACCCTCAGAGGATACCTGTGCTCTCTCTCTCTCTCTCTCTCTCTCTCTCTCCCTTTCTCCCGCTCTCTCTCTCTCTCTCTCTCTCTCTCTCGGTGTGTCTCACTCGGAGGGGAATTCAGTGCACGTCAAACAGGAACTGACAAGCTGTCTTGCTCTTCGCTTCCTGAACGCACCTCAGTCAGGAGGAAGAGTGTGCGGAGGGACGAAGATTTCCCTTTTGTTTTCAATAATAATTGACTGTGGCACCTATGTTCCGACCGACCGATCCCCGGCTGTGCCTTGTAATTCATTCCCACGAAGAGAGAGTTGGCCCTGGTCTCACATAGAGAGGTTTCAACTATAGTAGCCTATGGCAGTACTCTGTAGCGCAAAGTGAAAGGGTTCCCGTGTTGGAGGCGCGCATATGTTAAGTAAATGATTGCCATATATTCTGACTAGCTAATTTTTTTATGGAGGAGGTGGTGAGCAGAACACAATGACCTTGGCATGGATGCAGGGCGTGGTAGAGAGAACTAACCCTAACCCTGTGTGTGTGTGTGTGTGTGTGTGTGTGTGAGTGAGAGAGAGAGAGAGAGAGAGAGAGAGAGAGAGAGAGAGAAAGAGAGAGAGGGGGGGAGAGCGAGCGAGAGAGGCAGAGACAGAGAGGGAGAGAGATGGAGAGAGAGAGAGAGAGAGAGAGAGAGAATAACTATGCGCCGACTATGGCTTAATATACTTTTATATAAAACACATTCCATTAGCATGGAATGCTATTAGATTTTGGATAGCAAAACAACATAATTTACTGGAGGCTATGTGTATACACAGCACAATCACACACTATACAGTAGTTCACACAAGATAAGCAGCTATCTTTGGAAGTCATTTATGAATCCGTAGCAAGCATCAGCAGCGGTAATGAGGTGCATTAGGTGACAGGAACACCTGTGTGTGTTGTTTATGTAAGAGTAGACGGAAGCAGAGGGGACCGCGGGATGATGCCTGTCTGTCTGTCTGTCTGTCTGTCTGTTTGTCTGTTTGTCTGTCTATCTATCTATCTATCGAGCTGTCCACCCATCCATCCATTCATCCATCTATCTATCTATTTTGGTGAAATATTTTAGGTATTAGGTAGGCCTATGCCTTATAAGGAGATTACTTTCGGTATTGGCTTGGGTGTATGGTTTGGGCTGTGTTTATGTGAAAACGTTGAAAATTATGATTTTCGGTCTCGGTATGGCTAAGTAACTGGGCAACCACTCACAGTTGGGGGTATTTCAATTAAATTGATGTTGAGAAGCGCACAACGCCGCGGGCCATGCTGCAGACCTTATATCTACCGCGGTGGATGGTTTGTTTAGTGGCGTATCGTGGTATTTTGCGCCATCTCGTGGCGAACCTTAGTAAGCACAGGGGAAGTGACGTCACACTTTGTTGCCAACCTATCAGCAGTCGCAGCGGACAATTCGAACATGAATTAAACAGAGAGAGAGGAAGGCGTGACTAAAACAGTCTACTCTTTGGTCGTATTTGCATTTTAAACACACTTGGATGTTATTCCCCGCAACATAAAAAAACCGCTCGACCTGATTGACCGTTGAAGGTAAGGAGTCTTTGATTACAAACGAGTTAGTCGGCGAGTCCGTTTACCGTAGCGTGCTAACGTTAACATGAGAGGGTCGAGCCAGACAACAGGGCTCTCCAAATCAACGTGAAACAACGTTGAACCATCCCGATATTTAATCTATAATCATCTGTATATCACCAGATATGACGAGAGAGCGGGGGCAGAAGAAGTCCTTCCAGCAAAGTCTGGACGACATAAAAGAGAAGATGAAGGAGAAGAGGACCAAACGTCTCGCTAGCGCCGCAGCACCCAGAGGACGCTCAAAACTGATCAACAAAATAAGTGGTGAGTGATGACACTCACTACACTACACTACACTACACTACACTCAGTGGCAGTTATCTTATGTTACGCTTATGTCTTTTAAAATGGCGCATAATACACTAGTAGTACACTTATATA
Source organism: Bathygadus melanobranchus (assembly GCA_900302375.1). Lineage (NCBI taxonomy): Eukaryota > Metazoa > Chordata > Actinopteri > Gadiformes > Macrouridae > Bathygadus > Bathygadus melanobranchus. Next base: position 8,605 of record OMKP01073337.1, read on the forward strand.
AACACTGTTTTTAGGAATGCATTTATTGCAAAATGCCTAGACTTCTTGCAGCTCATTGTCTGTGTGCAAAAGCAGAGTGGGGTTATAGGCTTAATATACTTCTCTGAAATCATGAAATCCAAAAGCATTTAATCCGTATATTGATTGAAATCAAATTGCTCCTGCTGTATTCACTATCCCAATGTTCCTTACTCCCTTAGCGAGTAACTCGAATAACACCATCCTAAAGGGGATCCAGCAGAACAACAAGGCTCTGGCGCTGGCCGTGCAGGCGGAGAAGGAGAAGGTGAGGCAGGCCAACTGTGTCATCCTGCAACTGAAGAGGGAGCAGCAGGCGCTGTTCCTCCATCTGCTCCTGCTCAAGAGGAGGCTCAAGGAGCAGGAAGCCGCGGCCAAGAAGGTGAGGCTTGGGGGCCGCAGTGTTTTGGGAGAGTGTGCTTTTGAAATAGCTTTTAGTGTCATTCATCCTAGTCCTAGAAGAGGAGGACCAATGCAGTTAGTTAGTTAGTTAGTTAGTCAGTCAGTCCCACAAGGTCATGAGAGTATGAGGGAGCGGCCTCATAGCACCTTATCTTAATGTGATACAATGGGTGAATGGTCAGTATGGTTCTATGTAATGTAAATGTAAATGTATTCATCTATGTATGTAACATCTATGTAATTCATTTTCTTTTTAGAGTGACTCTACTACTATAGCAGTGTCCTCCCACACTCCTTCGGAAACATCTAGGTAAATGTCACAACTGAAATGAGTATTAATCGATAACAATTTACATTTTTACAGTGTAGTGACTCATGCAATACTTGTTTTTACAATATTACAGGCAAACACGGATTACCTCAGACTCAACTCTCAGTCCAGGTATCCACAACATTTGTAATAGCAAATATTGTAGTATCACACCTAACGTTTTCAGCCATCAGGCAACAGGAGTAATGACATGGATGTGTCCGTTTGGCAGGTCCTCCGGCTCCAGAGGAGACTGGGGAGAGTGAGATGGATGCCCGCGTCGTCGCCCTGCCCTCCACCGTGTGCGTGAGGCGCCGGAGGGTGGAGAGCTGCAGCCGCAGACGGTCCGAGCGGACGCGTGACCGTCAGCGGTCGTTCAGCGGCGCCGGCAGCTCCATGGACACTCTGGTGGATGGCATGCTGGCGGAGGTGGGGCTGTTGACGGCGAGCCCCATACACGCCGACTGTAGCGCACAGAGCCATAAAGCGACACAGCCAGGAGGAGGGACCATCCCGCACTCCACCCCTGAGCCCGCCCCGGCTAGATCCACCAATCAGCAGCAGCCTCGCAGGAAACAAACCCAGCAGCAGCAGCACCCCCGGGTCAAGCCGGAGCCGGCCACGCGGAAACCCGAGAGGGGTCGCAAGGTGGAGCGGGGCCCCCTGAAGAAACCCTGGGAGAACACCAAACCCACCAGAACCCGCTCCAAGAGCCGGGACCGCTCGGCCACGCGGGGTAGGCCCCCGGCGTCGCAGGCCGACAAACTCAACACCTCCCTGGGCTTCAACGACACGTTTGACTTTGACTGTGAGGGGGCGGTGCACGTCACCCCGTTCAAGGCCAAGGCCGAGGGAGACGTACAAGTAGAAAGTCCGCTGACGACGACAACGTACGCCACACCTTCGGTGGCGTCCCCCCCTTCGTCCCCCGAGTCGGAGGATGAGCTGTACGTCCCTCAGAGGGGCCGGAGGAGACGGAGCTCCCCTGAGAAGAGCAGGATGCTACCCGGCCGAAGGGGGCGTCGGGCCACCAGTGAGGTCCGGGACAAGGAGAACCTCCCCAAGCAACAGGAAGTGTCCAGTGAGCATCCATTATTATTAGTAGTATTAGTATTATTATTACTAATAACAATAATAATAATAACAACAATAATAATTATTCATTTTATATATAAAGCGCTTTTTATTTTTTTCATTTGAAAACCAACACTTCATTCTATGTACAAAGAATCTTCCATATTGAATATATGGATGCCTGATTCTTTGTGTGTGTGTGTGTGTGTGTGTATAGTCTTTAGAGATGAGGATACAGACAATAAGGCTGTGGTGCAGGAGAGCGAGGAGCCGCCTTGCCCTGAAACCCCTGATTGGATGTTCACCAGCAGCCCTGCCCCCACGACGGCCAACCAGGAAAGCCCATTAGGTAAACCTAGAGGAACAGGGTGGCCCTTTGTTTCCTCAGGGCACCACTGCTAGTTAACATCCACTGATGTAGATGGATGGATATTTAGATAGACGTGTACTTTCTTCATCCGAGGGGGAATTGGGGCATTACAACAACACACATCAGTACAAAACTAATACAATTTAAAAAAGGAATTGACTACGCTCCTTAAAGCAATATTAGGAACTGTGTGTGTGTGTGTGTGTGCGTGTGCGCGCGCAGAGCCGGGCAGGGAGGAGCAACAGCAGGCCGGTGTGCTGGCGGTCACGCCCGGCATGGAGGCTGAGATGATGAGGATAGACAGCGTCCTCTCCAGCTTCAGGGACTCCTCATCGGACGCCACGCCCCCCGTCCTACCCAGCAAACCCTCCCGGAAAACCGCCAACATGTGCAAGAAGCGTAAGCCCCCATCTCCCTGCCACTGGGGGGGGAAACGTCATCACACAGTGTTGTCTTGGTGTAGGGCAGTGGTTTGGTTTCCAAACCTTTTTGGGAACAATGTCACAGTCGTCTGAAGCAGGGTCCAAAATTAAAATAATTAGAATTTTGTCTTTTTACCTGCCAGGGTGGAAAGATCTACCTGCCAATCAATGGTTTTAGTATGTAACCCTGAATTATTAATTTTACTTGCCAAATGGTCAACTATGTACCATTGGCTGGTGTCAGGTGTTCATTTTGGACCCAGGTTCTGAGATGTCTCCTGGTTATGAGGGAGTAACTTTGGTGAACCACCTTCTCTCTACAACAGACAGATGGAAATAAATAATTCCTATGCCGATACATTTCACACGAAAATAATTGCCATGTTTCTCTATGCTGTTTATTTTGCCCTGGGGTACGTAATCCCTGGGTTCCATCACTGGTGTGAGGGCTCATAGATATTTTTTCACAGATTACGACAGGAATATGCTGGGGACTTCCAGAAAGTTTTGTCTGTGCGGTTTTTCACTCCAGTCCACTGGTGTACACGACACTTCTAATGAGCACCCCCTTCTCTCTCCTTCTCTTTCCCTCACGTCTTCACCTCCAGGTCGGTTTGGTGTCAGGGCAGCGGGGCGGGGCTTGAGTCTGTCTGATGTGACCAATATGTCCCCCGCAGCCTATCGCAAGGTCCCCGGTGCGGGGTCCCGCCCCTCCGATGGCCGATGCGCCACCCCCAGCGCTGGCCGCAAGAGACGCTGCACCATGATGGTGGACTACAAGGAGCCGTCCCTGAACGCGTGAGTAACGCTGACCCCGATTGTCGCGCGCGTGTGACCTTGTTGTGTTGGCGCCTACACATCGAAACAAAACAATTACATTACACTACTCGACTAGATCAGATTAGAGTAGAGATTGGAACACTTTACTGTCAACGGTGATGTACAGCGATAGTCTAAATTAGATTTAAAGTCGAATGGGATAAAGTGCATCTAAATATTTCATAGCATATCTACCGGTGGATTTCACTGTTTAATTTTACTACAACTACATGTCCGTTGTTACAGTTCTAACCTACTATGTTAGAAGCTCAGAATAGAATCATAAGGAGGGGTACCGCTTAGCACTTCTGTCCAGATGTTGCAGATACCGGGGATTTTCCCATCCCGGGATTAGTGTGAGAGTGTCTGTGTTAAAAGTCCGCTTACTGCCACAAAGCTCGTTTATTCCCATCAATCGGTGTTGTCTTGTTATGCTTCTTGTTGAAACTGCTGTTGTGTGCAGTATAACGTGGTCCATTGAGATTCAAGGCAAGGGGCATCTAACCTGATGCACCAGATGGTTTGTTACACAGAACCATCTGGGAAGTCGTCCTTTGAAACTGTTTGGGATAGGCCAGGCAGTTTAAAAAAAAATACCTCCTGTCTATCACCACTCACTACGCCCGTAGATGCCAGTAGTTCCTCATAGGATGCTGAGTGGTCCGAACCACTGCGGTTCGGGCCATAAGTGGATCATTTGAAGCCTGGCCAGACCGATCTTCAGAGAGAAACAGAATGTGAACTGAGATCAGAATGGTCTCACGGGGCGATGGGGCATCTACCATCTACAAAAACACACAGCAGTGACGATGACTACTAAGAAGCTAAAATAGCAAAGTTTAAGCACCTCCTAAAACATGCCGGTGCAGGTAAAAACGTACAGTATTTACATCTCGGACGTCCAGTTGTGGCTGTCATTCAAGAAGACGTTTGTTCTGTACCCGGTAGGAAACTGCGACGCGGGGACAAGTTCACAGACCTGCAGTTCCTGCGGTCGCCGGTGTTCAAGCCGTCCCCTGAGACCCGGCGGTCGGCGCAGGGGGCCCACCCGTCCAGGAAGAGCCAGCAGCCGCTCCACAAGTACAACGAGTCCTTCGTCGGATGCCGCTGATGCGTACCCTTCTGGGCCTGGTTCTTTTAGAATTATGAATATTGTGACGCGTTGACGTTTTTGTTGGTTTTAGATTGTTGTAATGATTTGAGAGCAGCTGTGATCACTGTACACTTCCTACGTTGACTACACTGTCACGAAGGGCCCGTTCTAAACTGCTGGAAAAGTTCGATCACGCAAAGCTCCTTATCATGCATCGCATTTGTTTTTTGACATGGTCTACTGATAATAAACATCCAGGTCAAAGATCCGGATTATTAAAATCACTGCTGGTTCAAGTCTGGTCTTCAAACCACACACAGATGACACATTAGTTTCACTTCTATTTATTCTGTCTAGAAAATAAGCTAATGCTATTTCATTAAAGCAAGTAGTAAAAGAGCATGAAATATTTTTTCAGACAATACAAAATTCAGATATTTTTTCCTTTTAAGTGCGAAAAGTACAAACATTTTCTTTTATACAAAACAGCAAAACTACATAGTATTGCACAATCTTTCATTGATCTCCACAGTACAAAGGTAGCAATCTCTGTCTGCAGAGCAAAAAAAATATAAATTAAGACCTTTCATAAGCACTATTCCTTTTAAATTACAGAACATAAATAAGAATAAACTCTAGATAATTAAATTAGCTGTTAGTCAACAGCGATAGCCTTTTTTGCTAACTAGAACGGGTGGAAAAGAATTTGCCTCGTTAAAGAATGCTTGTTATAAAAAACTTAAAAGTGCCTTTAAATATTCAAAATTTGCCTGATGCAGCTTATCTGGGAGGAGCTTTGAGCTCTGAAAGGAAAATATACATACACATTTGAAATATACACAGGCGAAGTGGTTAAAATGATTAAAATGTATACACATTTAAAATGTTTTCCTTTTTTTTGGCAGGATTAACTGGGTGTTAACGTGTGATAAATTTCCGGGGCGTGAACAACGGCTTTGACCTGATTGACATCAAACACACACGCTATCAGCTCATTTTTCGTTTTCGTTCAAATGAACAGGAACAAACGCAACAGAAAATCCTCATTTGGAAGGTTCTCCAGTTCTTCACAGGCAACACTAGTTGGTAGTTGAAGATGTGATTTGTGATCTCTATACCTGAGTCAACAGAGGAACGGGGCCATGGAGGGAGACGATTGGACCGACAGAAAGAGAGTAAGGTGCGTCCGTGAACCTTGAATGCGTTACTCGTTAGTCTCGGGAGTTCAGCGTCTCTAAACTAACAAGAAGGCAGGAAGCAGAAAGCCTTATTTAAAACAGTAGTCGCTATTTTTTTGTAGGGGTGGGGGGGAAGGCTGGTTCGATTTTCGACGATCTCTCGGACAACTTCACATGGCTGAAATGCATTCCACTGAACGCCACTCATCACTCCGTTAGATGGAAAGTACTAAAAGCTGCAAGGCCATCACTGCATCTCATCACATCATCGTCCTTTTCCCATTTGTTCTAGGCGTCACATGGGCAAGCAACATCACTCATTTGGCACTAATCCCAGCCTATCAGAGACAGCTGTTGCAATAACCTCAGTGGAGGGCGGGGCTATCCCTGCTGTACGACTTTTAGTGTTCGGCTCCTCTTTAGCGTAAATGCCACTTTAAAGTTACTGGTTCTGCATTTGATATCTGTCAAACTGAGCTCTGAGACCTGGCCATCTCTCATCTTGTCGATGCTAAAAACCATGAAACAGTTTGACTGCCTCGATTAGACCTTCTGTCTCTGGATGGTCCTGGCTGAGGTCTTAAGAGTTCTCGATTGTTCGTTTGCTTGCGTCTACTTCTCGAGGAGACCCGCGTCCTTTAATTTGGTGTAGAAGAACTTTTCCAGTAAGTTGGCACACTTGTAGTACTCGCTCTCGGGTGGGTTGTACTCGCGGCAGTTGGTGAAGATGCGCTGCATGTCGGCCATGAAGAGCTTGCGGGTGGTGTAGTATCGGCTCTTCAGACGCTCGCTCATCGTCTTCAGGTCTGTCGCAAAACAAAACAACAGATGGTTTCACTCTCTAATGAGATTCAAGTCACGTTTTTGTTTTTTTGTGAGAAATAGCTATGTTTTATTTCCTGCCTGAGTGCAAGACGTTTCAAAACAACTCAAAAGCGTTAACTGCAGCCCTCAGTCATTAACATATAGTTTGTATGCACAATGATGTGCATAAATCTTCTTCAGGGGTAACAAAAGGTGTCAATACTTGTAATACGTACGTATATGAATTCAAGATGAACTAAGAATACACAAGGAAGACGATGAAAGGGAACGTTAAGGGGATGTAAAGGTTTTTTTTCTACACACGTTCTCCAGTCCTATCCTATCCAATGAACAGAAGACATTGTGGTGACCAGGTGTGTGGCGCTGTCCCGTACGTACCCATGGGGAAGCGGATGACTTGGTAGTACCCAGGAGCCTCAGTCTTCTTCACCGGCTCCATGAAGGGCCATGCGTTCTGGTGACTCTATAACAAAAAAACACAGCAGACTGGTCAAGTTCATTTTACTGGCATAGCCCTTAATCACAGCTACAGTCTAAAAGGGTTTCACACGGGGCACACCTTATGACCTCCTCCCCCCTAACCCTGGACCCCCAAAGAGCAAGGAAAACCCCTTTAGTTATCATACCTTGACTGACTAACTGTTAGAGGTTTGATTCTCTGCCCAAACCCTGACCGTTGGGCCTGGGCCGGTCTCGTGGAGATATAACGTCTTTTTTTAATAAGTGGCGTGGCGGCTAACTTATTTGGTGTGTAATCAGAATGTGTGTATTGTATTATAACATTGTAACCTCCCCTCCCAGCTCCCATTTGTGCCTTGTAACCCTTGTTTTTTGCAGTGTAACCCTTCTTTTTGGGATCGTAATAAACATGCAGTTATGCTTTCGTGGTGCGCTATGTATTAAGATCCTGTGCGTGAGTTTTTTTGGATCCAATCTAAGCTCTAAGTACTTGTATGTCTGTAAATGATCTACAGTAGACATAATACCTTCACATGTTGGAGGATGGTCTTCAGAGTGCTGTACAGTTGATCAGGATCCTTCAGCTCTTTCCTGCAACACAACCAATCAAGATGTGAGCGTAGAGCTGGGCAATAATTCAATATTATCGTTTATCCTTTTTGAATGATAATGTATCGTCATGAAATGAAGATAAACTTACTGTGATACCCGGTTTTATAGTATAAATTAGTTACGATATGAAACTCAAGAACAAGTAGATCTACAAGTGTAAAAACTCTACATCACATTTACCCTTGGCTTTTGCCCATTGGTTTCCATCCAGTTTCACCTGTTGGTTTAAATCATTATGTCATTATTACAGCATTCAATAGATCCAGAGTTGTCATCCACAATACATGAACAAAGTGAGCAGGACAGGCAAAGCTTACGTATTCCTGGGATGCTCTCTATGGGAATCTGCCGGACTCCTTCCTTAAAACAGGAGAGTCCTGGATACACCTTCCTGATCTGCACCTGTTTCCTCTCTATCAGCTTTTTGATTATCTGAGGAGGGAGGGAGGGAGAGAGAGAGAGAGAATGACAAAAAATGGAGCTGACAAAAAGTTCCATCAAAAAAAGAGCAGAGAACAGGTGAGGGACAGTTATTATACACACATACACACCTCTTTCTGTTTCTTAATGATAACAGAGAACTCTGTGTAGGGAATGCTGGGGTTCAGTTCACATCCCATGAGCGTGGCTCCCTCGTAGTCCTTGATGTAGCCCACGTACTTCGCCTTGGGAACCTTTATGTCTTTAGAGAAACCCTGGAGTGAGAGCGGGCGAGACAAAGCAGAGAGTGAGCGGGAAAGATTCAGAGAGGCGTTTCTGTTTTGGCTGAGCAGACATTTGTATATATGGAGAGACAATCTTGATTCCTAAAACTATGTAAAACTATGTAAACTATGTAAAACTATTTACATCAGTTACGACGATGTTGGTTTTACGAATATGAGGGGGATTGTGGTAAGTGGGTGTGTCCCTGTGCGTATTTGGAGCGTTTTTTTTAAAGCATCCATGTTTTGGAGACGTTTAGTTTTTGAGATTGTTTCCCTGTTTTGATAACTAAAAGTAGGCTATTAAGATAACAAATAACACATAGCAACAATTATTCTATGGATGTAGTTTATAACTATGAGTGCAATAAGAGGACTGTTGAGAAACATAAATATGCTATTAATAGCTGCACGCAACGAGTATTTCCCTCCATTAAGTGCCCTCTTCATGAAAATATAAGTCTTATCTCCTTGTATTTAATGGCGATAAACTCACCAATATTGCACCTCTACAGACTCATCCTCTTTGTAGCGTTACAAGCCGTTTCAAAATCGTCATGTGACTCGTGACATCACAAGTGGGATCGTCCACCCAGATGTACGATGACAAGATCAGTCTACCGACCTCCTCGGTACCTTGTACCAACTGGTAAGCTTGTCCATCCATCATACATCTGGGTGGACACTCCCATTTGTGATGTCACTAGAGGGTAGTCACATGACAATTTTGAAACAGCTTGTAATGGCTAATTCGCACCTGGTGGTAAAACAGGGGCCCTTTAATATGTAGGCCATAGCTAGGAACAGACCTGCTTCTTGAAGTAACCAATGGCGTACTCGTCTGCGTACGTGAGGAAGTTGAGGATTTCATGCTTTATGTGGTATTCCTTCAGGTGGTTCATCAAATGGGTGCCATAGCCCTGTGAAACAGATCAACAGGTCAATAACAAGTCAAAACGGACCAATCAGAGAACGATAACGGTAAAGGGGGCGGGGCTTCGCCTCACCTTGACCTGCTCATTGGACGTAACGGCGCAGAAGACTATCTCGGTGAAGCCCTGGGAGGGAAACATCCGGAAGCAGATCCCTCCGATCACTCGGCCGTCCTTGATCAGCGACAGTGTCTTGTGCTTCCTGGAACAACAGGAAGTTGAAGGGTTTCCTCTTTATAATGTCGACACATTATAACACAGACTTTCGCAAACGATATAGCTGGTAAACTGCATGATTGTGAATTACACAGTCACAGATGTTAGTTTTGGTTGTGTCATATCCTGTTCCATGACCTTGGAATCAGATAGCTTTAGATTGGCAAAGTAAACAGCTAATAGACAAGAACTATAGATAAGTGGCTTTAGATTGACAAATTAAACCGCTGATTAAAAAAATCTATAGATATGTATCTTTAGATTAAGATGAACAAATTCAGAGACAGACAAAGTGGGCTTTTCCCGATCTGCAACACATACCGAGATTTCCTGCGTGGGCATGAATAAAGAACTATAGTAGTAGTCTTATCTCACACTAACAGACAGTAGGCAGTCCACTCACGGGTCGAACACCAGCCTGGTGATGTACTCCTTGGGCATGCGGGGCAGCTGGTGGGAGAAGACGTTCTGGAGGCCCACCAGCCACATCAGGATCCTCTTGTTGGGCTTCTGGTTCAGCGAGTTCCCGATGACGTGGAACTCGATCACCCCCCGGCGCTCCTCCAGCCGGGCGGCCTCGTCACGCGCCGAGTGGGCCGACAGCAGGTTGGTCTGCGGGGAGAGAGGAGAACGTGTTCCCCAGAACCGGAACCGGTCTGTCTACTCTTCAACTGCTTTTGTTCACTACTTAATCACTACTATTGTAGTCCCATGTTGTTATTATTTTTACATAAGAAAATAATTTTTATTTTAATCATAACTAATTATAATTACATAAGTAATTATAATTTGTTATGTTGGAAGTAGCAAAACAATCCTTTTTAAGTATCCAATATATTAAAAGGATTTTCTGGAAGGAAATGTATCATGGCTTATCAAAGAACAATACATGTATTGCTCCACTGGACTGCATTGAATGTAACTGAAAAAGTGGGTTTTTGTAATTAAGCAGCGCATCTATAGTAACAAAAATGCTAAATCAAAATGTAATTCTCAAGAGGCACCGAGTCCCTGACGGGCTACCTCTGGGATGGCAGCGGGGTCGGTGATGGTGGCCATGACTTCGTTGATCAGCTCCAGCGGGATGTCTCCCACCACCCTCTGCCTCTTGGTCTCCTCGTGGGGAAGGGGCTCCGACGTCTTGCGCTTCTCCCCGACTACACGGATACCGACACAGACACAGGGGACAGAAGGCGGAGGACATGTTTTCATTCTGTCTTTCTAAAGAAAATACAAAGAGACGATCGTTAAATATTGTCTCCGTAAGAGTTAACGAACAGTGGTGGAGAGAGTGACAAGAAATCTGGTGACACTCCTACTGACAGAAAACTACTTAAAGTGTAAAATGTTAAACATTAATACTAGTGACATTTCGAAGACCACGGCTTGTTAATTTTAATATTGTGGCCACATTTCACTTCGCGCACATATTTTGACATCATAAACTCATGCGTACGTGTGGGCCGTTACCTGTGCTTGTCTCCAGTACAGACGCGATCTTCCTCGCAGGACTAACGCTGCCACAGCTCGCAATCTCCACCTGGACAGGACTGGGGCTGTAATACAGCGGTCTGGCCACCGGGGGCGCACTGATCACTGCAACACAAGATAAGTCTGATAAAGGATAACTTCAACCGTATCTCCATCTATCCGCATAAGGGATATAGTGTGAAAAACACCCCCAGTTGTTTCCAATGCTCTCAGCCCGGCGCAGATGCAAAAACCCCAACTCCAACCCCAACTTGTATCGTCACCAAATACAAAGAACAGGTCAGTATTCACAATTAAACTTTCTTTCTTTCTGTTAGTGTTTGCAGTGTGCTGCTGGTGTTTGCCTGGGTGTTGGGTGCAGGGCATACCTGTATGGATAGCAATCTGTCCTCCTGTTGATCCTGCCAGGAAATCCTGGCTCCAGATGGGGGAACTGTGGCTGTACACCTCCTCCTCCAGCATAGACAGAAATCTGGGCCAGGGGGAAACACAAGAATGTCATGGCAGCTCCACAATGCAGCCTCTTGTTTTAGTATGAAAAAAAAGTTACCTGAACTAAACATGAAAGTGGCTTGCCGTACTTGAAGTAGTTCAGATTAGTCCACAGGTAAATCATTTCACTTTTCCATGTTTACATTTGGAAATACTGTTAAATAAAAGGTAGGATGGGGGACAGACTCGAACATACTTCTCAGAGCTCGAGACACATTACCAAATACAATAAATATTCAGAGCCTAGCTCATGTTTTCATGGGCCTGTCTACCTCAACCAGTACAGCATGGCAATGACAACTTACTTGGGGAAGTGTGTGTGTGTGTGTGTGTGTGATCTCTTACTTGAGGAAGTGTGTGTGTGTATGATCTCTTATTTGAGGAAGTGTGTGTGTGTGTGATTTCTTACTTGGAGAAGTGTGTGTGTGTGTGTAACATTTGTCGAAAGAGGAAGACAACAATATATCGCTGAAGGTAGACTGCACTTAGAATAGAATCTCTTACTTGGGGATGTGTATTTGTGTGTGATCTCTTGGAGAGGTGTGTGTGTGATCTCTTACTTGGCAAAGTGTGTGTGATCTCCTACACGGCTTCTCCTATCACTGTTATGCGGATGACAGCCAACTATTCCTTTCTTTCCCCCCTCTGACACCAAGATCGCAACACGCATCTCCGAATGTCTGGCAGACATCAGCAAATGGATGACTGCACTGACGATCAATTGTGCTACAATGCCAACATCACTGCAGTGGCCAGATCTTGTAGAATCGCTCTCTACAACATCCGCAGGATCCGGCCCTTCCTCACACCAGAAGCAGCACAGATCTGGGTCCAAGCGTTCGTCACCTCAACTAAATCTGTGTGCGTGCATGCATGCGCTAGCTCCTACTTGGCGAAGTGTGAAGATGTGTGCGTGTGTGATCTCGTACTTGGGGAAGTGTGTAAGGATGAGGGTGCGTTTCTCGGGGGGCAGCTTGTCCTTCTCCTGCCGGGCCTGCTCCAGCAGCTGCTTCCTCATCACAGTGAAGACAGAGCGCAGCAGAGTACGGCCGAAGATCTGCGTGGTCTCGTAGCGGGGCAGACTGTCGCAGAACTGAGGTACGTTGCAGTGGCACAGCCACCTGCAAGCCCAAGGCAGAGGGTTTATTTTAATTTCTTCGAAATACATAATCCATACAGATTTTTACAAAGAAAACAATATTTAGAATGCATTAATTCTAATATTTATAATGTATAATGTGTATTTAATAATTCATATTTATCCAACTATATTAATATCACCTTTTAAAATACAGGCAGACCTTGAACTCTGACCTTTCAGGCAAGGGAGGTGATGTGGTGGAGGGTTTAAGGAAATTATTATTTAGCCATTTAGCATTAACACTTTTATCCGAAGCGACAGACATTTTGAACACATTAAATGAGCATACATTAATGAGCTGGTGGAGGTTAAGCATTGTGCGGTTGGAACACAGAGACAATGAGACCATCCAACCTCTTTTCTTGGTCATGACCTCATTTCAGAAAGGTCTGTAAATTCTTCCGACCACAACGTCTCATATTGTAGTGCATCCGATTCCCCGCGTGTCGTTCTAAGCAAATCAACATCTGCCTGGCAAGCCAATGTCCCAATGAAGTAGTTTATGAATCATTAGGCAGGCTATAGTTTGTCCCTGCTCCGGGGGGGTAGTACTTTCCAAAGGTACAGGACCTTTTTCTCGCGCAAGTCTCATTTCATCTCACAGCCAATCGCTGCTATAGCTCGAAAAATCTGTTTGCTTACTTTAAAATGGTGGGTGCAGCCCACCGTTTGTATATGTATACTCAAATATCTTAAGCCTGGAATCTCCTACTCCAGCACCAGTAGTGTGGTTACCATGGTGAGGAACAAGTCTGCCCTGCCCCCTTTTTACCCTGCGTCATGGATAAGCTATCGTCTCTCTGGGTGCAGTTAGGTGTGTGTGTGTCTGTGTGTGTGTGTGTGTGTGTGTGTCTACCTGGTGTAGTTGGCTTTGTACTCCGCAGCGTCTTCGTTGGGCACCCTCTGTCGCCTCTGGGACGGCGTCTCCAGCTGCCAGTAGTTGATCTGGTTCAGGAACATCTTGGCCAGCTCCACGATGGTCTGCCGCTCCTTCGACGGCAGGTGGCTGAACTTGTATTGCACAAAGTTGTTCACGCCCTGGACAAGAGACCACAAAGAATATGACATATAATAAGACACTTGAGGTAAATTCATGGCAGTATAGTGTTGATTTGAGATGGGCAGCTGCTGGATCAGCCTAGATCCTGTATTGTGGCAGTCAGGCACAACAGTGTCCGTGTGTGTGTGCATGTGTGTGCATGCGTGTGTGTGTCTCCGTGCATGTGTGTGTGTGTGTTCTTGCCTGCTCTATGCTGGGTCTCTCGAAGGGAGGGTTGTCCTGCGCCTCCAACATGGGCTTACCCATCTGGAGAATGGACTTCCTCAGAAGCTGATGGCAGATGGAGAGGGAGAGCGACAGAGGGAGAACAAAAAAAACAACCAGGAAGCAAGTTGTCATCTCCATGACTGGCAGCAGGCAGTAAAGGATTTTGTCACTTTTAATATTTTCCACGAGGTAACAGATGCTCACTTTGAAGAGGGAGAAGTACACTTGTTTGGTGTCTGCGTCCTCCTCTTTGTGCACGCAGGTGTAGAGGTACTCCACGTCCAGCACGATACCTAGCAGTCTGTTCATCTCATCCTCTGACACGTTCTCCAGGTGAGTCACATGGTCGCCTGAGAAACAAATAAGGCGGGGAACGTCACTCGCACCACATCAAAGGCAAACACCTTTCAACAGCGAGCTACTGATGGGGTCAATTGAGGTCATGTTTTGGTCTAAGTAGAAACATACCCAGGGTATGTGAGCAGCTTCGACAGGGGTCCTGCAGGTTGACTGCATTTGACTGTTGGTCGGTCCTCGGTGGTGTAGGAGGAGGATTCTGACTTTTCCAGCCATTGCACTTACAAGCCCCTTCAGCCTGCGCATGGGCAGAAGGATTAGAGGAGGAAGAGGTGTTTACAGCCCCCGGTGCGCTACGTGTGATTCACAGCAGGATATAGGCTCAACGCACAACGTCTCAGTGAATTCTTTGAGCAACATTTGGGAGTGATTCTGTGAGGTGGGTGCGGGGTGAGCAGCAGCAGCAGCAGCAGCGCTGTCTCTGTCACCATGGGCCGCCTGGCCTGCCGCACAGAGCGTGCGCCTTAAAACATCAACAAACTCCGCCCCCTTCCAGCAGCTGTCACCCTGTCAAAACAAAGACGCTATCTCTTCTCTGCGGATGATTTAAAAACTCGTTTAAAAACACGTTTACGCGACACTAACGCGAGTTGACGGGAGGATAAGCGAGCAACGCCGCTTCCGAGCGGAAAGAGTTAGCGCACAAACACACTGGCGAAACGCTGCTCCCAAGAAGCTGAATTTGACAGAGCGCCAAGCCAATGTTTACGTTCACCAACCCCCCATCTAGAAAGAAACGCTGTAATTACTAGGGAAGGTTTTTTTTAGCGTACGGGCTGTTGCTGGAACAGTGAACACATTCGATTGGGATTGCAATGCACAGCCCGTGTATTTTTTAACCAATTGTAAGCTAAATGAATATATATATATATCCTGCGCCAATGGCTTCCTTTGCTGCGTTTGCAATTTGCAAACTATTGCAACCCAGCATGGGAAATAAGATTTATGAAAAAAAAATACATCCAAAAGATCTACCACGAAAGCGTCTGATCTAAAATCACATACTTTGCAGGAAGAATACACTCCGAGTTTTTCCAGTTTTTTCAGCCGAGGTGAGGAACGGAGCTGCGCCTTCTTCACGGCGATACGTGCGGATCCTACAGCGGCGCCCGAGCCTTCCGTTCCCCCTGCTCCCGGGGCGGCCGGGACCGAGCCTGCAGCCCCGATAGCAGGAGAACCTTGTTGTATTCCCGCACTCTCGGCCATCCTTTACATCGATCCCCACCGGGGGAGGGGGAAGAAGAGTTACGGTGTCTAGTTGTCTATTACACAACCGGAGGATCAGACATGGCGCTCATCCTTATTTTTAATTTCTTACTGCAGGGCCCTTTTCCTCCACTAGGGGGGCTAAAATGGGATCGGCCTATTCTACTAGTGTAATTCAGGGGAGAGGTCAGAAAAATGTAAGTGTTTGTTACAGGAATTCAAGGTCAAATGGAAGGGATAGAAATAACGGAATTATTGTTCAACAGCGAACGATGCACATTGATAAATCAATTCAGATCATGTAAATAAACTGTTGGAGTGGCCTTGGATGAGCATTAGGTTTCATATTTCATTATAAATCATGTTGAGACACCATCATTGACCTCTTATAGACATGGCTCACAATGAAACAGTCATAACATTGATGAAGGAAGATATGAAGGCAGCTTTCTTCGACTCAAGGACTAATGAAAGATTTGTTCTACTCCTAGTATTTACTTTTAGAAGCACAAGGAAATAATCCACTTCTGATAGCTAACGCTCCCAAACACACACAGATTAAAAACCCCGCAATTCAATAATAAATGATCAAATGTATTTCAGTATTTATTTGGTCATTACATAACAGTTTTGTAAAACGCTTGCATTTTAATGTTTTCAGCTGCAATTAATTGTCCACAGCAAAAAACAAAATACGTACAACGTATATTTATATATATATCCCCTACTACATGTTAATTTAATTCCCCATGATGCACCGGTGAGCTGTCTTACGGATCTCAAGTCAAGACAGTTCAACAGTATAGCAAAGATAACAAGACATTATGGGCGAACTGTTCTCCACGACAACCTCCGTCTCTGGACATTCAGTTCTACCTAAAAGGTCTCTTTGCCTGCCTGATACCAAGAAAGGGGAAAAATATTAGTGAAATGTGAGAGAGAGATGTTAAACAAAGAAAAACCAAAAGATCAAATATAATCTCTTTTTTTGTTGTTGTTGTTGTCGTCGTCGTTGAGGAAAAAGTACAAGACAGACCATAAAAGCTATGTCAATGTTTTTTTTTGTTGTTAATAACAGTAAATACATTTATAAAGACCACCACTGATTATAATTTAACCATTTGTGTGAAAAAAGGAGAAGAGCAACAGAACTCCATACCCAGACCAAAGCTGTGTTGTTTCTCAAACCGCCAGCTCTACATGTAATATTCTTTATTTCCGTGTGATTATCCGGACAACTCCCTAGCAAGCATTAGTCCTACGGATTGCAAATCGGAAAGAAAAAAAACCAAAACGAAAAGTAGACTACATTGCAACACCCTATTTACAGTATATTATTTATATATTTATATATATATTTATATCACACTGGCTGTAATTATGACAAGATATATCCATGAGCGTCATTAGTGCAAGGCATGAGTAAGACAAACTGGTCAAAAAAAAAAAAAAAAAAGGTTATTGACTCAATATTTTGTGTGTCTAATGTAACAGTGAGGGGGCGGGGCAAATGCTTGGTGTGTGTGTGTGGGTGTGTGTGTGTGTGTATATGTCTGTTTATGCATGTATCATCATCATCATCATCATCATACCAGGTGAACACACAGGCCTTCAAGAAAAGGTGTCTCAAAAGAGATTGACTAGTGGGCGGGGCATTCTATGGTGTCCGGCTCTGCAAGTGTGTGCGTGTGTGTGCGTGTGTGTGTGTGTGTGTGTGTGTGTTGAGTTGACATGTGCACAGAAGTAATAACCATATGACCAAGCCAGGTCACCCCCCCTGCATATGGTGGCACACAGCAGCGTCTAAAGCACTTTCTATTGAAAAAAACTAACTAAACAACTTATTTTGGACTCAAAATAGGAATATGCCCGGGTCTGTGTCTCCACCAACACCATCATCATCATCATACCAGGTGAACACACAGGCCTTCAAGGAACTCGTCTGGAAAGAGTCAAGGTCTGCTTAAGGAGAAATGACTGAGACGAGTAACGGGGCGAGCCTCTTAGCAGAACAGCCCGACCTCTATTACAGAACCCGTCTGGAGGATGAGATTTATGGAAGGAGGTCGATCGCGTGTGTCACACACACTCCTCTCCTAACTGCCAGTGAAAAGTGGGGTTGCATAATAAGGAGACAAGCAGATGTCACCGCTGCTGGGGTGCAAGACTCAAGGACTCCCTGTGTCTCGTTATGTGTGAGAGAGAGAGAGAGAGACAGCGAGAGAGACAGACAGAGAGACGTGTCACATCAGATGGGTCCTTGCAGACACACTGTGAGACAT
>OMKP01073473.1:6930-21212 GCA_900302375.1 Bathygadus melanobranchus
CACACTGTCACACACACACACACACACACACACACACACACACACACACACCTACACACACACACCTACACACACACACCTGCACGCGGCCTCCTGCACCCTCTTGTTGCTGTCCAGTATGCGTTTGAGCAGCTCAGTCATCAGGGGTTTGAGGTAGGTGTCGGGGGGCTGGGACACCACCCAGTGGGCGTAGCGGCTGAGCGTCCAGCAGGTGATGGAGCGCACCAGGGCCTTCTTGTCCGACAGACACAGCACCAGGTGGGGGAGGAGCTCGGGCAGGTACGTGATCATGCCTTGCATACAGCCTGGAGATTGACATCACATTAAAAAGGTACATAAATGGTACATGGATTACAGAGCTTTTATCCAAAGAGCTTTACATCGCCTCACATTCACCCATTCATACACCGACGGGGGTGTCAGCCATGCAAGGTAACAACCAGCTGGTCAGGAGCAGATAGGGTTGGGTGTCTTGCTCAGGGACACCTCGGCATTTAGCTAGGGGGAGCCGGGAACGAACCAGCAACCTTCCGGTTGCCAGACAACCGTCTCCTGAGTTACTGCCGTCCCACACTACCGTTAGCCTGGCTGACAGGATGTAGGCCGTGAGGATCAGTCCGCCATTGGCCGACTATTTCGGTCAGGAATTCTCCTCACGTTCTGCTGTCTGCGTGTCTCTGTTTTCAAAGTCGCCACACAAAACAAACGACGACGACCTCCGACCTCCGACCTCCGACCTAGCAACGTCGTCCTTTATTGTTTTTTTGCGGGGTTTTAGCCGTTTTAATGCCAGGGCTCGCCTCCCCGCATGTAAACGGTCCACCTCCTGTGATTCCTACACTTCCCACCCGGGATGCAGACAATTTTGGGAATAATACATTTGACGTCAGCATACCCTCGGCTATGGCTCCCAGGACCAGAATGCCGGACTCCTTGATGACCCACTCTGGGTGGAAGAGCAGCTCCTTGAGGAGGGGCAGCAGGTGCACCAGAAGGTCGTCCCGGAAGACGTTGGCCAGGATGTCCAGTGCTGCTGCAGAACACTTGCCTATACACACGCACGCACGCACACACACACTTGATTTGAATGTCCACAAACGTATTTTCAATGTAGTCATTTAGCAGACGTTTTTATCCAAAGCGACTTACAAGTGAGACTGAGAACAATAAAAGCATCCAAGTCAAAATGTAATCGTCGTAGGACTTAAAACTGCACTAAGGTTTCCCATTAGCAACCTCTAGTGGCTTGAGTTGTAGCTACAGTTATAGCTACATGCAGCTGTCTCAGAAGTAGTGGCAGTTGAAAGGTTTCACACGCAGCTTGAAGTTTTTACAAATGAACTGCAGAACACGAGGGAGGAACGCCAGGTGGACACCAGGGTCCGTATTCACAAAACATTTGATCTAAAACATTTACCCAGTTCTCCTAAATAGCACTAAATGTTCGTAGCGAAGAGAGACCGCCGTTTATGAAAGGAATAGGGACAACTCTTAAGCTAACAGAAATGGCGGGGTTGACCTCGTTGCTATGGATGCCGCCATGTTTCACAAACAATCTTACTACCTATGTCCACAGCGATTGGCCGATAGCAGATGGGTGTCAGCTATTTAATCATGGAAATAATGTAGGAGGTATCATGTTATCATATTCAAATAAAGATTTTCTTTATTTTATTACACCACAGATGTAATAAAATATACATTTCAAAAATAAAGACAATGTAGTCCAAGTGTCAATGATTAAACATGAACCCAGAATAATATAGGCTCCCGACTAGTCAAGTAAATGGTAAATGGACTGCATTTATATAGCTCTTTTATCCAAAGATCTTTACATTTGCCTCACATTCACCCATTCATACACCGACGGCGGTGTTAACCATGCAAGGTAACAACCAGCTGGTCAGGAACAGTTTCAAGGATAGGTGTCTTGCTCAGGGACACCTCGACAATAGCTAGGCGGAGCCGGGGATAGAACCAGCAACCTCCCGGTTGCCAGACAACCGTCTCTACCTCCTGAGCTACTGCCGCCTAATTGTCAGCTATGGCCATGAAGTGGCCTTTGTTTCTTTGAAGTTGGCGGACATTATGAGGAAACCGTATGAATCGTCGGACGATGTGTGAGATACCGTTCATTGTTTGATGTAGCGGTCCTAAAATTAGGAGCGACACAGCCATTATTCATTAAGAGTTACTCCTAAATCAGCAAGTCGGGAGCTGCTTTCAGCCTCAAGGCGTTCTGTGAATACGGCCCCCCGGGGATACGTCAAGGTAGATAAAATGAAAAACAAGCCGTGCGACTACTGGAGCCGTTCACACTCACGCAGGTTCCAGTCGGAGATGGTGTCGTCGTCGTCGTCGGGGTCGTCGTCGTCGTCGTCCTCGTCTTCGTCGATGCCGCCGCCCTCGTGCTGCTGCTGTGCTACCGTGCGCGAGCGATGGAAGCGCGGTCGGATGTCCTGCTCGTTGTCGGGGATGGCCTCGTCCTCCTCCATGTCGCCCTGGACGACGAAACAAAACACACCGCCGGTCGTTAGCCTTCTAGGAGACTCCAATGAACGCCCCAGTTTGTTAATATTCATATTCATATTATTGTTATGTGTTATTATGGTTTCATTGTCATACATAAACATTACAGGCCTAGATATTGAATGAATGCCCCTGTTGGAGTCCCGTTTGTTATTATTAATATGATGATGATGTATTGTTATGGTTTTATTATCATATGTCATTATCCTTATAGGAGACATTGAATTAACTGTTGGGACGCCTGTTTATTAATTATGATCATTTATCGTGTTATCGTTTTATTATTATTATTATTGTTGTATAGGCATTAGCTATTTTATTTTAATCGATAGTTTTATTATTGATACTATTAGGGGTATGAATGGTCTGTCTTGTTGATCTTGTTGGACACGTGCTCCGTCCAAAGGCTGCTTCAAGTAACACTACATTCCCCAGTTATTCCTGGCTGATAATCAGGCTGTTAAACATGAAGAGCATCCAGAACATGGACCTCGTGTCGCACATTCGCACCCACAAGACACTGGCGGGCATACAAGTAGCCTCACACAATACACATTTATTCATAGTCATAAATCACACACAAATGTAATGACATTTGTTATTCAACCGGTTTGATTTTTATAGTCGGTTTTTTTAATGCAAGGACAAAACCATGATTCAGTTTTTTGAAATCCTCAATGAAGTCAAAGCAACATGACAGATTGTTTCTGAATAGTCTTTAATCTTATTTTTGTATCTTAAAGGGGCGAGAGTCTCATGTTACATAAGACTATAACTGGGCTATGGGTATGTATGGGACTATGTAACTGGGCTTTCTGTCCCTCTCCTGCACTTTCATTGGATTCTTTCATTGTGCAAATAAATAAACTAAACTCTTTCAGACAGTAACATGGATATGGTGATTTGTCATCTGGATGTTTCGGAGGAATTTCCCTGACGGTTAACCCCACGTTTAGTGAACGACTAGTCGACTAGAAATTGTTGTCTAGTCGTCTAGCTTTGGAAGATTAAATCTAAAGAGTCATCAAAGATAAACCTTCATCTGTCAAGCGACGTGATAACAATGATCACGGTTCCTTCTATTCTCATTCATCTCATCGCCCGCTTACTGAGAAGGCACGGCGTTCACGTGAACAGCCGTTCGCTCAAACTCAGTAGGCCTGAAGAAAGTGAAGACATCGGTAAATATAATCTGGCAGATCATGGTTTCTTTACTGACCGAATTGATTGACATTTCAACGATGCGGCTCTGGAGCGACAAGAACAGCTGAGCGACGCTGTGTGCGTTCGGTCCTTCAGCGGGAGCACAAACTCCTTCATACCTCCATGGTTGTTACTCTATATCTAATTAAAAACAGGTAGGCCTCTATATTTAAACGAAGTCATGAGACGAACAACTGATCACAAACAGCAGCGCACCTGACATGACCGCGGTTACTGACTGGGGTGAGGAGGCCTGTTGAGAACTTTGAATAATTCATGATTAGACTCCACTTGTGTAATGTTGGTTGATTAGGCCTATTAAAAGCATAGTCTAACATCAATAGGCCTAGCGCATGGTGTGCTCCTGTTATATCGACAGAAACGCTTTTCTCAGAGAGGAAAAGAAGCATTTAACCGACGATTCTCTGGTGCTGATGACCAACGACTAATCGACTAGTCAATTACTCGCAAACACACCGAGTTATAGCGTGCTTCTGGACAACGATGGAAGCATATACCAGAGTCTTGCTACATAGACAACACTTGAAAACAGGAAGAAAAACTGCACTGGCCTTGTTGGTGGTGAGCGTAGAATGAAACCAGCCCTGGACTTCAGGCGCATTCTAAATATATTTTCTGATGACATGTACGTTGTAGCATGCTACACTCTTCCTGTCAGCTAACATGCAATCTGTTGTGGGCTATGTTTATAATTCAATATTATGATTAGTATTAGTATTATTTTTAATGCACACACACACACATTTTAACTGCGTAATATTATATCTGTGTATCCTATAGGAGGTATAGGTGAATAGCTAACGTTTACCACCAAGATGGCCGCTAGGTGAACCAGACCCCATGGACTCACCTTGAGCAGAATGATGTCAATCTCTGAGTACTTCATCCCGTTGACGAGCACGGGGGTGAGCCTGAAGCAGAGACACAGAGCAGACGGGTCTCAGCCAATCAGAGGCCAAGGATAGCTTCAAGGAATCATATCCTAGCATGTTTATAGCGTGGAAGGACATTGATTAATGTGTCAAAGGGCAGAGAGAGCTGTTACAGCCAGGAAGGAGGGGCGATGGGGGGTCAAAGGTCAGGAGGACCGATTGGGAGGGAACGCTCCCTCAAGGTCCCGGGTGAATTACTACCCACCATCAAGTTCAATTCCTCAAACTGTTTGCTCGTTGGCTCGGCGCAGGTGTGCGTGTGCGCGCGTGTGCCTGCATGCGTGTGCGTGCGCGTGTGCACGTGTGTGTGTGTGTATGTCTTACAGATGGAGATGTCCAGCCAGCACATCCTTACACACGGGCTGCTCAGCCAGAGTGAGCCAGAACTCGCAGGCCTCCAGCGCCACGTTCTCATCCTGGTCCTGGGTCCGCTGCAGCATGTACTGGAGGAGGGGAAACAGAACAGAACCGAGTGTCACTTCCTTGTTCACTGGCCATGTGGGTGATGTGGAAGAGGAGGCTAAATCGAGGCAATTAATCGAAAACATTTTGAAACAGACATTTAGAACCTCTCAAAGACTTAATTTTGCTCATGTCGGTTAATTCGGTGTCAATGTCAACTGTTACAATTATTCGATGAATATCCATAAATAATTCATCTGTTTGTTTCCTTAAATTATTCCTTACATTGTTTTTAAAATAGGATATGCATTCCTTCATTTGAAAAATATCCCAACTTTAATAGTTCAGCATATTTACAGGACAGACCATGTCAGAGAAAACAGAGAACTTAAACATCAGGGCAACAAGGTGGCAAAAAGTCAATTTCCCTATTGTGTCTCGAAGATGTGTTACATCCTTTAGTCCGTCTAGGAAAACATGATCTGGTGACTATGAAAAACACTCACACTACTGCCGATTGGACAGAACTGGGGATTAATAAGTAGATTAATAACTAATAAAGTAGGCAACCTGAAACTAGCCCAGCGATGGATGAGAGAGCCTAGGGCAATAATTAAATATTATCGTTTATGGTCTGTGAACGGTATCGTCATGATATGAAGACATCATCGTATCGCGATACCCAGTTTTATAGTACTAATTAATCACGATGAGAAGATACGCCCTTAAAATGATCAAATATGAGATTTGAAACGTCAGTGAGAAAGGAACATTTGTTTTGTTCATATTTTCATATACTTAGGAATGGCATTTTGAATTCATAAGCATATTGTGATATTTATCGACATCATGTCAAATTCCCCTTGATTATCGTGATAATACATATTTCCATAGCGCTCATCATTTCACTCAAGACCCTGTAGACCCCCTTGTGTTTGGGTTTTGACACGACAGCATGGAGGCAACAGGACTCTTTGCAATGCTGTGGTATAAATGGATTTCAGTGTGTTCACATCTAAAAACAAACATGTCAAGGAAAGGATACATACACATCATATATACACACACGCAGACACATACACAGGATATACAGTATAAATCCCCATTCTGACACTTGGCCAAAAATGACCTCCAATCAAACCAATTGCTCTGCGCTCACCTGGACGATGGCGTGCATGTGAGGCAGCAGTCTGTCCATGCGCACCTCCAGCAGCATCACCAGCGCCCGGCACACGTTTTTCCTCACCTCCGGCTCCTCGTCTGTTGCCAGGGCAAACAGGTTCTGTTGTAGAAGAAGAGCACAGAGACCAAGGAAATGGTTGGTCCCAATATTGTTTGATAAGAAAACATTGTTTGGTAAGAAAATAGTTATATTGTTAGTAAGCAACAGGTTCCATTGTTAGTAAGCAATGAGTTCCATTGTTAGTAAGCAATGAGTTCCATTGTCAGTAAGCAACAGGTTCCATTGTTAGTAAACATAGATTCCATTGTTAGTAAACAACAGGTTCCATTGTTAGCAAACAACAGGTTCCATTGTTTGTAAGCAATTAGTTCCTTTGTTTAGTAAGCCAAGAGTTACATCAAGTAATTACATCAGCTATAACTAGTTGGTGTTCATGTTCCAAATAAAAGCACATATAAAAACCTTACTGGGAATCATTTCTCAAATAAACTTTGATGAGCTGGATGACATTAATAAAATCAAAAGGAAGGGTATTACAACCAGTGACAATAAATCTGGCTGCAATCACTAGACAAGAAGTCTACTGATTTTGATCTGGGGGGACAAAAGCTTCCTCTGCACTGCCAAATGTTGAGGACAAAGCAATCCTTAAATACAGAATGCCAGCAGGTGTGACATAGTTTACATCATTTCAAGTCAGCACCATTCTTGGATAGCCATTACTGCCACATGAAACACTTCATAGGACATCACATCTCATCAGACATCACAGGGTTAAAGATGAACCCAATCATGGGATTGGATTGCATTTATATAGCGCTTTTATCCAAAGCGCTTTACATTGTCTCACATTCACCCATTCATACACCGACGGCGGTGTCAACCATGCAAGGTGACAACCAGCTCGTCGGGAGCAGTTAGGGTTAGGTGTCTTGCTCAGGGGCACTTCTAATGCCGCCCAGTCATCTGTAGATAGACTCGACTTGACGACAGGATTGCAGAAATCCGAACATATGAAATTGTAAATGATGCCTGAATGCACCGTGTCACCTGTAGTAAATAATGCCACCACCACCTCAACACAAGACATTGATTACCGCGCCCCCTCCCCACCCCCACCAACCTTCTATGACAATCTAAGAGGACATAAAACAGATTGATTTCCTGTTTGGAGGAGGCAGTATATTCATGCTCCATCCCAGGATCAGGGCCAAGCCAGGGTTGTCTGACAGCAGTCTGGGCGCGCTCCTCTGTAAACACGTCAAGAGACGAGCAGAGACCTGCGCGTGTTGCAGGCCATGCGTGTTCTGAACACAAGAAAATGCAACCTCTGGGTGAATTGTCTAGATAAGAAAGAAAAAGAAAAGACGCCTAGTGTTGCTGAATTGGTAGCGTGTGGCGTTAACACTGCTAGGGCTGGTATTTACACTCACAGTGATAAAAGTGTCCCACCAAGGGCATATATTTAAAGGGTGTTCTGCTTACTGCCGGGTGTCATGTTCATGAGCCATTAAGCCCAACGCACACGGCCCTTTTCAGCGCATGCAAATATTATATAGTATGTTAAATAATGGTTTTGGAAAATAAGAGTCCTGCTACATTCACACTCTGTGTGTTTTGCTCCATTAAAACAATGTGATTCTATTCGATTTTTGGGCGACAAACATGAATTGGAATTCGCACTCCCTGTGCTTTGGGATAAACAAGCCGTTTCAAAACTCCCACTTCATCCAATCAGGAGCAAAACAGGAGCTCGCCGTGACGACGCTTCCAGCACCTTTAATTATATGTGAATGAACAGACGAGGTCGATACTTGCCTCCACGAAAGGGTCGATGTGCAACATCAGAGCCTGGGTCCGGCTGATGATGAACTGATTGACACAGGCGATGGCATGAGACCTGCAACGCACGGGGCGACATGGTCAAAAACCACAACGGACGGTGTAGTCGTCGTGGGAGTACCTGAACGCTATTCAACGTCAAGGTCTCCCAGACGGGCGTTCATCTGAAGAACGTGGCGGTTTAACTTAAGGATTCTAACAGTTGTTATTGCAACATGCTGGTGAGCCGTTGTGAAAGCGACCTCGTCATCATCACCAAATCGGAATTGGAAGGTCAGTAAAATGCAGAGTCAGCACATACAGAATTGTAAAGCGTAGGCTTTCCCAGAAGAACATGGGTGACTTAACATTGACGGGCAATAGGAATGGCAATGGGAAGGTAGGGAATGAAGGAAGGAAGGAAGGAAGGAAGGAAGGAAGCTCACCTTATCTTGGGACTGATATGCTTGAAGAACTGCAGGAACTTGGGAATCATGATGTTGAGCGGCCGGTCCAGAACATCACTGTCCAGGATCTCTGCAGAGTCCTCGCAGATCTTCTGCAGCGCACCAAACGCACCCTAGTGGAAGAAAAGGATAAAGGACAGCCCTCTTTAAAGCCTCATTTATAGTCTATATTCATGTGTACATCATGGTGATTATAGATGCCCTGGCCATGTGTGGACTGACCAGGCACTTCACGAGTGGCGCATCACGGTGATAAACACCGCTTAACACAGTCAAATACTTGAATAGTCTCTCCCTTTAATAACGTCCACAGGCGAGTTTGTCTGGCCTCTGGCCATTCGCCAATTATGCATGTCTTAGTTGTAGACATTTTACTATTTTGCAATTTAGCAGACACTTTTTTTCCCCAAGTGATTTTTTAACTCTGAACCTTTTGGCGTCAAAACAGCCTAACCACTAGATTATCCTGTGCTCTTTCTTTTGGACAGACATGTTTACATACATGTCCCACTGAAAATAAATCACGGTAAAGGCAACCGTTTCCCTTTTTTTAATTTTTTTTTTAACAGGACGGTTTGTGATATTCTAGAGATAAAGAGTTAAATAATGGGAAAATCAGGTCACGTCTGAAGATCGGGCCATCAGAGTCTTGTAATTACATCTACCTCACATGTGTTGTAGTCCTCAGAGTCCAGCAGGAGACACAGTTTAGGCAAAAGCCCGGGCCAGTTTTGCAGCTCTCCTTTGGAGGCGATCGTTGTGATGAGGATACCTGGCAGGGGAGGATTGTGGGGGATCGGTTACGGTAAGGTCATCTCCACGGCGATTACATGAACACATTTGACGATGCAGATAGATAGAAGATGTTGATGTGCTGAGAGAGCCCACTGAACACAACAACCACCATGAAGATGATGACGATGGCAATATTTGAATTACTAATAATTCACTTTTCTCTATGCAATGATTAAGCCGTATTTACTATGGATAAAGGATTATGTAGTTAGATAGTTGTGTCTTGGTTAAGATCTGGTTGGTTCTTCACAAATCCATATTATGAGCTTCCTGTTTTCTTGCTAACGTTAGCATTTAGCCATGGAATAATCCATTGCACAGAACAACAAAATGCAGTTTGCCACCTATGTGTTCATGCATCCTGCACTTCAATGAAGCAATGAAGAACCAAGAACATATTATGATATGCCTTTTTTTCTATACACCAAAGGAACTACCATTTTGTTCTGGTTTTTGGACATGCGTTTCCAAAATCTAAAACAATTGGTGAATATGAATGAACCCAGCCGACCTCCGCATTGTAACACAGCATTACCAATTCTAATAAAACACAACATTTCTTAAATAATATTTCCTCCCTTTACAAGATGTTCTTCTAATATCAACTAAGTCTGAGATGAATTTTAAACACGGGCGGTTCTGCAACACATGTGGCTTGGTTTTGAAACATCATTAATCTTTCATAGGCAGAACGCTGCTGGCTGGTGGTCGGCCTGTTTCTGTTGGTAAACAGCATTCACTATCTCTATCTGCAATCTCCTAATACCAAGTACCAAGCTGTGCAACGGCATTCTTTATGTATGACTGTTAGATTACGACGAGCTTGTTGTTGTAAAGCGCTTTGGATAAAAGCTTTACATAAATGCAATCCATTTACCATTTACCAATTAGCCTCTGGTCAGCACAGATCAGCAGGTAAACTCAAGAGCAAAAAGACAAAACTGTTTTTCCTTGCACCTTATTGCCCCGTTTATCTTGACAAACTGAATACATCAGATTGAATATAACCATGGGGCTACTCACCCACAGTGGCCCGGATAAGAGGCGAGGGATCGCCGATGTTTAGTAGACACTCGTTCTTGATGAAGTCTGAGACGCCGTTAGGAAACGACTGGTAGTGTGCTTTGACGTTGTTCTTCAGGATTAGTCCACTCAGGGAGCGCGTGGGCTCATCTTAGGGACGGGAAGACAGTTATAACCATATTATATATATAATATAATGCACAAGCTACCTAAAATATATCCGTCAACCACCGCTGTCCCAAAATAGTCCTGTGGTGTTAGCCCCGCACGAGGCGAAAAGAGAAAAAGAAAAAAATAACACACAGCCATTAATAGGCTTCAAAGTGTTTGGGTGTCTGAATACATAGCTAACAGACGGCCCGTATTTAAACGTGTTCAAATGTTTTGGAAAAGTGTACGCTTTGTGCGGTTACAAAAAATAACGACGATCGATGGCGATTTATGAAGAAAATTACAAAATCTACTTATAAGACCCCACAGGTATATTTAGCAAAACAATGGGGCCGCTACTTAGGAAACAGTTAGTGGTTAGTTAACCGGTCAATATCTGATTTGACGTGCGGAATGTCACGGAATGTCTGAACAATCAGGCCGTCCCACGGCCGACAGCAGAGTCAAGAGTTGAGCGTTGCTAGGCGTTACATTTAAATTTAGAGTGACCCATATTCTGTGTGCCATATCATCTGTGAATCCCCGCCACAGTCAGGCACACCGGTCACTTCAGCAGGAGCGGATTATACCATTAAATGTACTGTTACTGCAAGGAGACGGCCATATTAGGATTATGCTTTTTTTGTATTCATATACAAGATATATATTTAAATAGTGTGTTCTGAGGATTTTTCACATTGAACACATTGTGTGATTGATGATTTCGGTGTTATTGACTCGGTGTTCAGTACCTATTTACCTTCCTGGGTCATAACAATATCATAACGCATAACTGAAATGAGTTAGTGACGCCTTACCTTCTGATTTTAACTTTGTGAGCACGAATATCAAATAGTTGTTGAAGTCAGGATACTGGTTGAGCTGCTCTAGTCTCTGGGAGCAGGCATTAAGGAACATTTGCCAGCATTTAGCAGCTATAGAGAGCATTCGGTCATAATGGAAACCAGTGAGATAATCATCCAAAGGGTGTGAAGGTGATTATTTTTAAATCCCACTTTAATACAGCATACAGTAGAATGTGATCGGACACATTAAAAGGTTTTCCCAAACAAATACAGCATCCATATTTGTTTGCAAGTGAAAATATGTTGGAGGCCTACAACAACAACAAAAACCATGAGCTTATTTAACTGATCTTGACTGGGTGATAACGGGGGGGAATTGTTTAAGAAAAACAAAAAGGCAACTGACATCATGTGTCTATGCCCAAGGGCCACAGACAGAGGTCTGTTATGCAGTGGATTTTCATCTGAGCTGGATGAAACTCAGGCCTGTAAATGTCAAAGCTAGCTAGCTAGTTAGCTTGTAATGAGATTTGTATTCTGGCTAGCTAGCTAGCTGCCCTATACAGGCTTAGGGTTAGGTTATTAACCGAAGATCCGCAACCTCTTTGACTACTGATCTGTTGATGCAAATTTTGATTGAATAATATGGTGAACAGTGAAACAGTAGGCCCTATACCCACTGTCTGACAGACTTAAAATTATTCATATAAGTTCAATTAAAAAGGGGGGAATCCGGTACAATGGACCCAATTACCAAAAACAAAAACAATACAACAGACAGATTGAAAGTAGCATAGAAACAGTGAGGGCAGCAGTTCTTGCTTCTAGATGCTTGTTCGTTGGAATACCTCAGACTGCGTTTCCCCGAAGAAGGGGAAGGACTATAACCGTGCACCTTTCTTTAATCTATTTGTTTCAGCACTTTTACAGCCTACTGGGCCTACTATGTTCACCCTGTGTTAATTGAAAAGTGCTTGGTTACTTGAGATTAATAGCGTTCCAAGTGTATTATTATGTGCGCTAATATGTTTGTAATGGCTTAGTGGTGTTTTAAATAAGATTAACACATCGCAATGGCAAGGACATTGGCAAATGTTCCTCAACACCGCTAATGACTGATGGTCTACATAATAAAGGTTGTTTCTGTCATGTTATTCTGCAGCTGGGAACACAGCTGGCTCTATTGACACCTAATATTGGTCAGATTAGGTTAATGATGTTGGCATTTTTCATATTTCTCCCACTGCTAAAACACATCCCCTTCCAGATCAAGTCAAACAAACCAGTTACAATATAGTAAGCCATATAAAATATACAATATAACACAGCTGCTTCATCATTAGCCAACAAGAGAATCTATATGGCCAATTTGCATAATAGATGCGCACCGTGTTCAGGAGAAGGTTAAAGTAGGTTAATGTTGCAGTTATTACGGTATTTGGATGCAAATATAGGCTTTTTTTAGAGAAGCAACCGAAACGTAAGGTTAACTAAATTAATCAAGTCAAGTAAATTGTATTTGTATAGCCCTTAATCACTGTTACAGTCTCAAAGGGCGTTACAGGCCATGTATTTACATTAATGTCATTTTTATTCACGAATCTTCTATCAGACGGTTGTTTTCTATTTGGATATTTAAGGAACGATATTCCCATTCCCTAATTACAAGCTCCGAGGTGGCGATTACCAGATGACCAATCCCCACATGACACTTGATTGGTGGTCCGAACCTGCTTGTTTACAACGCTGCCATTGATCCCCCGTTGAAAACTACATTTGTGCAGCCAGGGGGGGCGGCTGCAAAACCACACACCGGCCACTCGTGTTTGCTGAAATCCGTCGGCAATATCCACCACCACACGTCCCCCCACAACCCCCCCAGTCGTGGTCTAAAGAGTTAACGTGGAGACATGAAAGGATACGTGCTGGACGGATCTCTGCGTGGACGTATCTGGCGACTGGGACTCTTTCAAGAGCTGCAGGATCTGTTGAAGTCCTTGCTCGTCTGGCTTCCACTCACACTCCATCTTGATTTGCTGCAGTGAGAAAAAAAGGGGGCAGAGAATCAATGTGTCAACACATTACCCGTCGGTTTTAAAAAAATAAATAAATAAACGCAAATCCCCGAAAGGTGTGCGCTCCGGGGAGAGCGACGGCAGGCCCCAGAAAATAACCCCAGCACTTTATCTACAGACAGAGGAGTTGAGTTGTTTTTACCCAGCTAACACACCCAGCAGTAATGGACTTTCTCAGACATCGACCTGTCAACCTAGGAACATCCGTTTTCGCAACAAGCAGGCTGTAAGCTGCTGGCTACAGACTGGCTACAGTAGCGGCGGCTATTGGCTGAACATCACATTCGCTTCGCATATGACGCGTCGGCCGCTCGACGCGCAACCCAGAAGGGCCCTAGCGCCAGGCGTGTTGCTCTGACGGCGCGCCTGGATATGCAGGAGCAGTCGTACGTGCAGGGAACACACTGACATGAATACATTACTTAATTAATGCATGCATCCAAACCTCGCCCTCCCTCCCTCTCTCCCCTGTGGTCGAGACTTGTCCATGGCACTTGGCTCATGGTGGCGCTGGCCATGTGCATCAAAACATGTTCAGTGCACAGCGAGCATGTTTGAGTACGCTTTAGTGTTTGGGTTTTGCGTGTGGTGCAGGGTTTGTGTGATCTCTGTCTTTGTATGTTTGTGTGACGGTATATGCGTGTCTTCATATCAGTATATATTTATTTAGTATGATATTATGTTTAATTATTATATTATTACACGTGTGCGTGCGGGGTGCAGGATACATTACATTGCATGCACTTTTGCGTTGTATGTGTACAAATAGGCTGCTGCCATTTGTACACCAATGGTATAAACACCGAGACATGTTCACAACTCGTAACTCATTAATATTCATATCTATGGCCAAACCATCCTATGTTGCGTAAATA
>OMKP01073616.1:2955-31785 GCA_900302375.1 Bathygadus melanobranchus
AAGCCAAGTGTCACTGAATCAACTGAGCATGTCCATCTCCTTCACCATGCCCTCCATGTTGTTGTCCACGTGGTACCGTGCCCACTTGTGCAGGCGGCTGTACAGCGGTACCCCGCCATTCTCCCGATACAGGTACACCCCGGTCACCCGGTTCCAGTCCGCGCTCGGGACGGTTGCGGAGGCTCCCCCGTGCGCCTCCACCTGCTCCCTCTCCTCCGCGTCCAACGCCACAAAGCCGAAGAAGCTCTTGACGTTCTCGGCAGCACACAGGCTGGCGTGCATGGCCGCCGTGCGTTGGAACAGCTCCTGCTCGCTGGCGTGGAACCGGCTCCAGTACTCCTCCTGCTGGTAACCGAAGGGAGAGCAGCAGCGCTTGACACACAGCATCAGGAAGACCACGAGGGCCATGCCCGCCACCAGCATCCAGCCAAGCAGCTGGAAGCAACCAGACAAGAGGAAAGAGACGGGAGATGGAGTTAGTCTAGCGGGGGATGCTGGTGATGATCAGATAATAGCATCCGGTCAGCTCTGGTCCCTCCTAGTACCGAAACGCAACTTCCAATCTCTTACTTCCTGTCTAATAGACACGATGAAGAAGAAGAAGAAGAGGAGATGAAGAACAATGACGACGACAGCAACAAGGAGAAGAAATATGAGGTGGAGGTTCAACACTGAGGCTTCATGACTGGAGCATCGAGCACCAGCAGCATTGTGTTAAAGGAGCAATGCACCGAGCGGTTTCACACAAAACTAAATGTTACTTTACTGGGATAAAATAATTATTGTCTCTCACCGTTAAGTACTGTACTTTTTTTTTTTTCCAAAATAAGGTCCCATGGGAGACAGCGGAAGGGGAGTGCTGCTTCTGCATCATTAAAGGAGACGTCGACCTGACCAATCACAACCTTCAGACTCCATAGCCAATCATGTGTGTTACATGTGGCCATACGGCGGCATGACGTAAATGTATAATGATGAACACTCAACACTTCCTGTTAGGATACTGATGTATCGTCAGCCCTCAAGCCCATTTGGCAGCTGATTGCTCCTTGTCGGCTAGCATTCGACAATTGGTTCAGTGGTCACCATGGAGATCGAGGAATGCCGTCATGTACTTTTATGACAAAGAATTTGACAAAGCAATAACAAACATGTATGGGCAAGGGAAATCCCTCCGTCTCTCACCAGCATCCACACGAAGCATCTGCTTCCAGGCCTTATCCCTCGTGAGATGCAATGGAATGGGTATATATATATAACAGGCTTTTGGTTTATCACTCATAATATGATATATTTTTAATATTACCTTCATGAGGCAATATATAATAAAGTGACATTGGGCATACATCTATTTACTATTGGGTGCTAGCAGGTTGCTGATTTTTTTCTTCTTGAAAATGAAAATGAAAAATCATTACCTGAAAGAAACACGACAGTGGTTAAAAAAACGTTGCTACATTGACTCATTCATGTAATTATCTCTTTACATATGTTTATTTAAAAGATAAAGTCGACAATTTCTTTTGGTCCTTGTGCTGCACGACCTTATTGGTTATCCAACACTGATCAAGGAACCATCTGATGCTTCCTTGAAATGTTGCCAAATAAAGGTACCTAGTTAGGATGTTTCCTATGCCTCCTACTGAATACGCCGCCATATTACCTATATTTGCCGCCTATTTAGGAAGCGTCCTTGCAATTGAGACAGCCTACAAGTCTGTCAAACTCATACAAAAGAAGGAAAATCAAAGCTCACTACCTGAGACTCATACTTTAGTCTCCGCTCGATCTCCTCCCAGAAGGCCAGGAGCTCGCTGGGAATGGTTCCTTTGCAGGGGAACTTGGCCATCAGTTGGACAACTTTGCCACCCTGCGACGGAAAGCCTTCCAGCGTGTCCGGGTCCACAAACTCACTGAGTGCGCACAGGTACGCCTCGCCCTGCAGCAGCGAGATCACCACCCAGGTGACGGGGGCTATGGCCGCCCGGCCGACAATGTTCCCCGTCAGCGTGAACGCGGCCACCATGGCCAGCTTACGGCACCGCCTGATGCGGCACTCGGACAGCAGGTCCCAGGTGCTACGGTTCATCATGACCCCTAGCAGGAAGAGGGCCAGTGCGGGAACACCGATAGCGGCCAGCCCATAACGGTGGTTCCTCTCCGGGGAGCAGGGGCAGTTGAAGGCGAAGACATTGTACATGGTCTGGCTGGCCACGGTGCCCAGCGCGATCAGCCCGTTGAAGATCATCACGTCCTTGCTCTTGAAGAAGAGCGAGACGAACTTGAAGTTCTCCGTGACCAGAGCTGCCGCAGCCATCTTTGATCTGGGTGGAGGATGGAGGGAGGAGGATGGAGGGTAGAGAGTGGCGTGTGCAGCTGCTTCGGGTGGTTCAGTAGATTCAGTCGTCTGTCGTTGAAGGAGAACATGGGGTACGGTCAGGTCTTCGGGTTACTTGTTGTTCTATGTGTTACAGGCAGTGTGAAGCCATGTCTTATGAATTAAGTCACTGTATCAAGTTTTCACTGGCGACTAATGGCTATATATAGATCAACAGACACAGGATAGACTTTTACCACTCTCTGTTGCTGGGCTCCTAAACATGCAAAACATGCAAAATCTGTAAGAACAACAAATAACAAGGTTTCGGTGAGAAAATACATCAGGCAGACAGGAAGACTCACGCTGCAGAACAGCTTTCAGTTGAAACAACATGGTATGGCCTCAATCTGTAGAATCTGTAGAAAACACCTCAAAAGAAATCCAAAATCCTAAGACTTCCCAACGATAGACTCTGAGCAGGAAGGAACTAGGAAAGACTGTAGAGATGCCAGAGAAAAGTAAACTAAAGATTCCAGGTTTGAGAAGAGCTGTTCCTTTGTGTGTGTGCGAGAGGGGCTTTGAAAGTATGTGTGTGTGTGTGTGTGTGTGTGTGTGTGTGTGTGTGTGTGTGTGTGTGTGTGTGTGTGTGTGTAGTTTGGGCACCGACGATGAGTCACAGTCAGGAACTGCCCCCTTGGTTTCCTCTGCTGTGAAAAAAAAACCTAACCAGAAACACATGTGAGAGATTCAAAGACCGACGAAAGCACATCCCACTCTCCATGTGGACTCCAAGTGTAGTTTACTAAATGACTTAATGACTGATTACTTATTTTAAGGTACATTTTATTTTAAGGTACTCAGACACTTTTACCTCGCTTGTCATAAAATATGTAGTCAAATATAAGACATGTGTTTGGGTGGTTGAACCACACACTCACAGCTCTGTGTTTGCATAAATCAGCGTTCCGTTGTACCTGATGTCTAAAGGTCCAACTCTGTTATTAGTTTCATGTTAGTACTATTTGTCTGTGATTTTATCCACACATTATACATTTTGTATACATTAACTTTACATTATTGGTGAAATATGTACCAATATATCTCATTCAATAATTATTTTCACTCTTAAACTGTACGCTTTGGGTTGAGACCTTTTTGAGAAAAACTGTCACAAAAAAGTGAAGTATATTTCAATAAATATAGCTATAGTTCCTATCTCTGCGTTTAAAATACTGTGTTTAATGCAAAACCATTGCAAATGTTTTCCATTGAAACTTGGTTCCCTATAGAATGTGTTTTTATATTTTATATATAGGAGTCTCCTTTTCGTCTCATAGCTTCATCATATATATATTCGTATGAAGACGAATATATAATCATCATAATGATTTCAAGACACGATCGACAAGCTCACCTGTGTTAATATGGGCTGCGTGGCTTCACCAGAAGGTTCTGTCTGTATTCAGGAGCCAGCTCAATGGAAAGTCAACCACCTGTATGCAAAAGCAGGCCAACCCAGTCGCCCACCTATTCAAATAGCCCACACTGCACAGCCTGCCCTGAACTGGACGTTACCTCGTTGTCTGGCCTCAAACATAAAGGAGCAGAAGAGAAACATAATCCTACTCCCTTCTGCTCATGCTGGAGTGGAACAGGTGTTACCTTACTACAACTGAAGAAGTATTAATTACACCGCCATGCCAGAGATGCACGGGTCACACACTTTACAAGGTTATTCACACCTTTATTTGACCGTTTCAGGATTTGTGATCCAAACAGCACCATTTCAATAAGAAATATTTGTATCTATATATTTATGAATTGAATAGGAATTAATGGCTTAATATATTCTGCTGATGCTACTGACAATAACAGTAAAGTCACAGAAGATTGTATAGATATACATTTAGAGATCACTCTCCCTCCCATACACAGTCCTTAGGCATATGCATATAGATACAAAAGTTGCTGTGGATGGAATTGTCTACTAAATAGTAATAATAGCAGTAGACACTCATCCAGCTAACACACATCCACCCACCCACCCCTCTGTGCGCTAAACGTCCGAGTAGAGGCACCTCCCACGGGGGTCCTGCCAGGTGACGGTGACCCGGGGTCGGTGGGCGATGTGGGTCACGTCCAGTTCTGGCTTGCAGGCGTACCACTTATCCAGCAGACGGTCCACCTGCACCTGCTTGGTTATACCATACAGCTTCTCCTCCTCTTCCTCCTCCCTTTCACCTCCTCCTCCTCCTCCCCCCTCATCCTCCACCACCCTGCGGTACCCCGTGAAGGGCGGGTAGGGGTAGGGCAGGTGCAGCACCTCCCGATCCTGCTCCTCCTCACGCACGCCCTCGAAGAACTGCACCACGCACTTGCGGGCAAAGTCGCGGGCGTGGAGCGCACACGTCTCGTCGAACAGCTTCTGCTCCACGTCCAGGTAGTTGCTCCAGTAGCGCGTCTGCATGGAGCTGCCGTGGTCATCGAAGCACGGCTTGATCAGCCGGCCTAGCGCCCCCACCAGGATGAGCAGCAGCAGGATGGACCAGCCGATCGCCTGGAGGGGGTACGGCAAGCAACAGAGGACAAGGCGGAGACGGTAACCGTAGAAAAGGGACATCTTTTCAAAAGGAGTCATTGACTTGATTGTATGAAATGCAAACATGAAACATGAAACACACACAGAGGTTGGGTCGTTTACAATAGCCTACCACCAGCAGACTAGTAGGACTACATTTTTGTGACTTTTGTGAGACTCGACTTGGACACTGCAGTTGTATAGTTTACAAAAACACAATACACGACATGATGAACAGTTCAGATTCAAGTGAGTGCAAGCGTGTGCGAGCAGAAGGCTAGTTTTACAAAGCACAGTGATCAAAAACAACAAACATTTACATTAGGTGTGAGTGAGCGTGTGTGCGTGTCCGAGTGTGCGAGTGTGTGTGTGTGTGTGTGGTGGCGTGTGTCCAGGCGTAACTCCAGCCTACCTGTGAATAACAGCGGACGTAACGCGCCACAGCCTTGCGGAAGGAGTTATTCGTGAAGATGGCATCCTCTTTGCAGGGAACCTTCGCCATGAGCCTCAGCACGTCCAGACCAGTATTGTTGGGCATACCTGGGAAACGCCCAGAAGATACAGGGTTATGGGGGGGAACGGGGTGCTGAGCTCCCCCGAAAGAAAGCTTTTGGGGGTAGGTCTCAACATTTTACCAAAATGTACATTTCATACTCTCAAAGGTTAACATTTTAATCTCAAAATGTGTTCAAATTGTTCATTTTTACATAACAATTCCAAAAAGATTTTGCTGGGCGCCGGACCCCCCCTAGATCTGTTTGGTAAACTGGACAGTGAATAAATGATGACCATAAGTGAATTCGCAGCCCTGACGTGAGTCTTGTCCTCGTACCGGTAAAGGTCTTAGGATCCACACCCATGCTGAAGGCACAGATGAAGATCTTCCCATCCAGCAGAGTCACGAGAATCCAAACCATGGGAGCTAACAGGGCTCTTTGGAGCATGGCGGAGAACAGAAACCTAGGGAGATACACCGTTGTCAGTATTAGCACCTTTACTCTCATTTACATTTAGAGCATTTGGCAGACGCTTTTATCCAAAGCGACTTACAAAAAACGAACACATTTGTCGAAACTCATATTCAACTCATAATCAACTCATAATCAACAAAAGAAATGAAAACTAAGTAGGCCTATTTCTTAAAGTAGGCAAACTAACAGAATCAACTGTAAGAGCTAGCTAACCAGGAACAGCAAGTCAGTTTTAAATGGGACTGTCAACATTTCATTGAGAAATGTTGATAATTTGCTAAAAAAACAAAACAAATAGGCCTAATTGTTAACAAAGCTACTTTAAACATGACATTTGGTCCCTGTAGGGCCTATACTCACTTCACCACTGCGGGGTTTTTAGACCTTTTCCCGATCGGCCGCATCCACTCGTCCATCATGATGCCGGTGTGTCGGTTCACCAACATGCCCAGGAAGAAGAGGATGATCGGGGGCACTATCATCACGCCCATGGAGTACAGCTTGTTGTACTGGGGCAGGCAGGGGCAGTTGAAGTCGAAGCTGGTGTACAGTTTGACGCTGACCAGCGCCAGGACGATGCAGATACCGTTGGAGATGGACTCGGAGTTGGTCTGGAAATACTGCAGGACCAACTTCATGCGATCCATGACGGCCGCCTGGACTCTACCTCGTTCATAATAATTTGTTATTTCTCTTGCCGAGGTGTTTTAACGTTTAACGTGTTTTAACATGATTGAACCAATTCAATCATGCTTCTCGGAAAATGGTTTTCATGTTGCCCAGAAAAGAATGACAACATAGGATTAATAAAGTAGTCCTAAATCACAACGTAGGCGACTACGTTGCAATGTAGGACGAATGTACGACTACTTTACTAATCCTAGACGGAAAATTAGGATTACAACAGTTGAACTACATGACTGAAAGCATCATTAATTAAGAATAAACATTAAACACATATCGGTAACGCACTTGTATTTCAATGTGTTAACTATTACGGTTTAATAATTGGAAATGACAAACAAAAAGGACAAAGTTAAAGGACAATCTTACGTACCTGTGTGCTGAAATGCAGTAAACAAATCTCTGGAGAGGCAGACAATAACCTGACCACACCCTGCCCTCACCCTGGGCCGGCCCTTCCCTCACCCTGGGCCAGCCCTGCCCTCACCCTGGCATATTCATGATGGATTCAAGCAATAATTGTAAGATGAATTGGCATTAAGTAGGTTTAGAAGATCGTCGCTCTATCGCATCTCAATGATGACAACCACACAAGTTGTACATTTTAGATTATGATTTATTGACTTTTGATTAAAAAAAAACAACATAAAAGGATAACAGGTCAAGTCTTATATTCCAAGTATGGTTTGGGGACATGAAAGTGCTTTGATCAGAACTGTGCTCGACACACACACACGCACGCACGCACGCACACACACACACACACGCGCACACGCACAGACACACCTCTTATATGTTTATAACAGTGGTTCAGTCAGAGGAGAACAGAGGAAAACCCAACCAAAGGTCAACAGCAAAACCAACAATAGTTTCTTTTCCAGCTTAAGAAGGCTAACCAACAGTAGTTTGAGAACATTTTACTGAACACACACACCGGCTTGACAGCTTTTCAACCACAAACTGCTTACAGTTACGTTTCTTTGCTCAAGTCTCAGGTCAAGAGGACCTCAGAGGACTCCTTAGCCTCCACCAGCCTGAAGACCCCCACCTTCTCCTGCATGTTTTTCCTCTCCTCACCTGGAAGAGATTCAACAGTAGGGTTGAAAACTGTTCATGGAAATATGGCCAAGTGCAATATCCAAATTACAGGAGCTGCAACCTTTTGATAATGGTAAACTGTAAATGTATAACATTATTATAAATGAAGTACTGTAGTGCTGCAGAGATGATGTTTGGTACAGACCCCAACAAATGTCATCATATCATGATAGTTTCTTCATTGAAAATGACATTTGTGCAGCAAAAATGATCATACCCCAATATCTGTCAAAATAACCACAATGTGATTTTTGAACCATACCGTTCAGCGGCCGGTTAGCCTAGCGTCTGTACACAGCATGTGTCAGAACAGCTGAAGTGTGTCCTCTGAAAGCCCTTTACTACATTCTACCATACAAGCAGTGTGTGCTTCTGTGGCTCATGAAGGAATTCAAAAGGTTCACATTCTGTACACATTTTTTGCATCTAAAAACCATTACATTTCAAAGCCTACGGGGGTTCTTCATGGGTGCATAACAGCCCCAGAATGATAACGGCAAGAAAATACCTGACCTTTGGCTGATAAAATATGACGGACAGGGAAGATGCATTTCATTGTCCACAAAGTGGAAACTTAGTCTTTGGGTCTCAAATAAAACATTTATTAAACACAATAAGGATCAGTAAAACCAGTTGGATAGTAAGCCATAGATGTGCTCTGAAACATATGTTCTGGTTCTGCTGGGGACTCACCCATCAGGTCGCTGCGGTCCAGTAGGATCTCCAGGTCCCTGTCGCTGATCACCTCCCCCCTGGTGCCCTTCACCTCCCTATGAGACACGAGGAGGAACTCATGTTGAAAGAACGAGGCAACAAAAATGGTGCAACATTGAATGTGTGGGAATACACGCAAACAATGCTTGTGATAAACGGGTCAGTATATTCCTGTAGAATAGAAACGACTCATCTTCTCTACAACAGAGAAATAATACAGTAACATTGTGGCATGTGTGTGGTTGGTGGCTGGTTTAAGCAGTCTCACCTAGCTGGAGTCAGGCTAATTGGTTTGGCTGGGTGAGGCTGCACACCTGTGGGTCATTAATTAATCAAGGCCCACAGGTTAAACCAGCCACCACCACACACTCGAGAGCACTAGCATGCTAGCACAGTTACCACCTGCTCTGTCATGCGTTTGGTAAACAGGGGGGGGCCGTGAACCCAGAGAGGTCTTACCGCTCAGCCTCCCGAGCCATCAGCATGCCCAG
The DNA here is from genome assembly GCA_900302375.1 of Bathygadus melanobranchus. Lineage (NCBI taxonomy): Eukaryota > Metazoa > Chordata > Actinopteri > Gadiformes > Macrouridae > Bathygadus > Bathygadus melanobranchus. The sequence continues at coordinate 11,812 of OMKP01073616.1, forward strand.
CAGCTCCTCCAGGTCCAGACAGCTCTTACTCTGGGCCAGGTCCGCCTTCCCACCCTTGAACTTATCTGAGGGACAACAAATAAAAACGTGGTATTTTCCTTTGTCGTTTTCCAATCCATTACTAGCCACAAGCTAAACATACCAGTGGCATTTAAAAAGCACTTAACTAGAGCCTTGTTTAATCCATATCACTGTATACAGTGAGCAGCGTGTTCTTTGCAGATGATTACTGCTTACGCTGTGGACATGAGAAGACCACATGCTCTGATGGCGGGTTGCAAAACACAGGGTGAGAGAAGGTGAGGGGTAAAAACCCAACTAGCCTACCACAACGTCGATGCTTCAGCAGCTCAACAGAGAGGATGCAGGCCGAAACAAGGTTAACATTAACATTTACCAAAGCAATATGATTGCTATCTGAGATGAAGGCTAGTAAATGTGCGTTCATTATGGATATATGTAATGGTTAGTTAGGAATGCAACATGGTGGTTAACTGAACCCTACCAACCGAAATCAACCGACCCCTCCTCCACCCTAACACTTCCCCACTGAAGTAGAATCACAGCTCACTCTTGTGGATGACCATCTGCTCCAGCTTCCTCTTGGCGGTGGCTCGCTCCAGGATCTTCTGGTCGATGGTGTTGGCCGTGACCAGACGGTACACCACCACAGGCTTGGTCTGCCCGATGCGGTGGCAGCGGTCCTGGGCCTGCAGGTCCGCCTGGGGGTTCTGGAAGGGAAGCGAGGGATGGGTGATATTTTTTAGGGTTAGCCTAACTCACAGTACGGTGACTTTACAAAACACATCAATCACCTGATTTGATGCTGTTCACATGTTCAGATACACATGCTAGTATCAGATATAGCGTTGCCAAATCAACGAGACATGGGCCGGGTGAGGCTGCTTAAATCAGCCATCAACCACCCACAATCCACAACTATATGAATACCAGATTCACACAAATGTGAAAAAAAAAAGTGACGGTTGGGAACATTCGTCTGTTGATACAGGCTGAAGCTATGGCTATATTTCTTCAATCTGACTCAATGGAAAGCAGGTGGATGCATCTCTACACGCCTGCAGCTCAATCTGCCACTCACCCAGTCACTGTCGAAGATGATGACCGTGTCAGCGGCGGTGAGGTTGATGCCCAGTCCTCCCGCCCGCGTGCTCAGCAGGAAGAGGAAGACTTCCGGGTCGTCTGCAAACTTTGTCATCTGGGAAGAGATGAGAAAGTTGAGGATCTCACCAAGAACAAGCTGGAGGATGACGTATCGCTAGGGATGTTTGCTGAAACTCATTATAAAATGAAGACAGCAGCGCAAATATTTGTAATGTAATTACTGTAAGAGTGTGTTTGTTTTCCGTATTTAATAACCTGAACATTTTATACAGTTCTAATTCAGTTACATTTCACATTTGTCATCTTTTGTTTCATTATATTATTTTTGTTTCCAAGACTAGTAACCATTTCCACGAGAAAGTACAGATATTCATAAGCTACTACAGGCCAATACCACATTCTTGGAATAATGTGCATCAATCTAGCAACACAGATATTACCCCTGTAAAGCGGTCGGGGAAACCCCGCGGTGAGACTCACGTTTTCGTCGCGGTCTGCGTAGGACATGCTGCCGTCCAGCCGGCTGTACTCGATGCCCCGCAGGTAGCAGTAGTCTACCAGCAGGTCCAGGATGGACGTCATCTGGCTGAACACCAGGACCTGAACATTAAGACACGATAGTACACCACCACCCAAGTAATAGTACCCAGCAGTAGCCGAGCGCATTGCTGCTGCTACTAAGACACCAGTACCAAAGTAGTAGTACCTACCAGTATACTAATACATCAGTATACTAGTACACCAGTACACAGTATTTACATGGGATTGTTTACAAATACATTTAATCCATGTACCCGCCACACAATTAGACCACACCCACCACACAATTAGACCACACCCACCACACCCCATCACAATCAGACCACACCCACACCAGCCATAGCCCTCCCACTGTCTACCTTGTGACCCCTCTTCTTGAGGGCAGGCAGCATTCGGTCCAGAATGAGGAACTTCCCCGAGCACTTCACCAGCTCCTCGTCGATCTGAGACAAAACATCAAACGACTATAATCGTTAACACCGGAATTTCCGTCACAGGACTAATAATCTGTTAATAATTGTATCTTGTTGGTTAACTTTGCCAAGTTTGTGACCATCAGGAGGTTTTTTTGTTCAGTTTGAAACAGTCTCCCCCTAGTGGTCACCTTGAACTCCTGTGTGGTGGGGTCCAGGGGGTACTCCACCAGGTAGGGGTGGTTGCAGCACCTTTTCAGCAGCATCAGGATATTCTGGAGCTTCAGGTTGATTTGGGCGCTCAGCTTGGTCGTCACCGGCACCACAGGTGTGCAGCTGGAGGGGACCAGAGCACAGGTTACAATGGAAGCTGTTCACCATTCAGCCAAAAGTTTTCACACTGTGACCCACATGAGGCGGTAGTTTTGCCCTGCATATCTTTTTATCCTTTTTTTACTTCTTATTTTTTGAGGAATAAACATTTAACATTATATACATTTCTATTCTGCAACTCACTTAATCCCCTGCTTTGACCCACAGTTTGAAAACCACAGATTTAGCAACAAAGCTGGTATTCCTGCCACATAGCTAACCTATATTATTAAATCATAGGATGTATTTTATCCCAGAAAGAACAATTATGAATAATAATCTAGATTATCCATGTGCTTTGTCAGTGCTTTGTCAGTACTGAAACTGGCAGGCTGTCGTGCCACATGTCCTGTGCTAGTAGCGCTGCTCCTCTGCTGACCTCTGCCCATCGTACTCCTTGCGGATCTTGTCCAGGTACTTCTCCAGCTCGTCGGGCGTCTCGTCAGTTGCACTCTCCACGTAGTCCACCTTCTTCCTGCAGCGTCGACTGGGCCTGCCGCTGGCCGTGAGCTCCACTGGGAGCTCCACTGCAAAATACTAACAACCAAACAAATATTGTCATTTATTCGCCAACATTCTGATGATGGCCAGATTGAACAGAGAGCGTCAAGAGCCTGTTGTTTTATCCTCATACCTAATATTCAATATTTCAATTTCATATATTAATCAAATATTCCAGGTACACAATGTCACTTTGACTCACCTTGGCATTGCCCATATATATATATCCATCTACCATAAAGTGAATTCCTCATCAATTGATAGTTAAACTCAGATACACACTACTTCAAACTAGAAGACTCTAAAACAAAAACAGTGAGCATTTGTTACCGGATTCTCCCGGCCCAGCAACTTGCAGATGGTCTTGTTCACCACAGCAGAGTAGAAGGTCTCCTGCTTGGCGGTCACCGGCGCGTACACGATGATCTCCTTCTTGGGAGGGACCTCCAGCGTCACGTCGCTCTTCAGGCGCCGCAGCAGGAACGGAGTCAGGATCTGCCACACACAAAAACACAAGAGGAAGAGGAGGAGGAACAGGAGGCGGAGTTAGACGAAGGGTGATGGCAAACCTGGGGATGCAACTCGTGATTGTTTACAGCAGCAATGGTTTGTGATCCAGGCAGGCTGCAGCCTGACAATGCTCAGAAACCAGCGGAATCGGTCTGAAGCATCACTGATTCCGGTGTTTTCTGAGTTTGCGGTTGGGTCCAGCGGACACACTGACATTGTATTTTGGGTCCTGGGTTGATTATGATGATATTAATATCACGCGTGTACCTGGTGCAGCATGTTGAGGACCATTTGCTCGCGCTCGTTGGCCACCACCACCCCCTCCTCGCGGAGGGTGTCGATGTCAAACCACGACTCGAAGCTGCAGAAGAGGAGGAGGGTTAGCGATGGCATAGTGGCTACGGTGTTATGTCTGGTGATACTCACCTTCTATATTTCATGTTTATGAAGACTGTATTTTTGTGTTTCGTTTTTATGCTATATAGAATAAAACATGGAATATTTTGGTATAAAAACAAAAAATAAAAAGTCAAAGGCCCCATTCCTAGCACCAAGAGGTCACACCACCACCCTCATCCTCCTCGTACCTCTTGAGGTCATCGAAGACCTCCGGCAGCAGGAAGTTGAGCAGGGACCAGAGCTCAGACAGGTTGTTCTGTAGTGGGGTGCCCGTCAGCAGCAGCTTGTTGTCGGTGGGCAGTAGCTTCAGCTCCCGCACCAGTCGGCAGTTGAGGTTCTTGATCCTGTGGCCCTCGTCCACGATCAGATACTTCCACTGGAACGTCTGCGAGGGGGGGAGATGAGAAGTTTGTGTCACTGGGAGAACTTTCTGGAAGCTTCTTCCAAGTCATCAGCATCCAAATTTAGCCTACATACAATTATAACGTCAAATAATTCCTGAGTTGCATTTTTTTGAAACATTCATCCAAAGTCAATTAAGATACAGGTCATGCAGCAGCAGGCAGAGGGTAGCTTGCAGACACTGGGGATCAAAGCCAACACCCCTACCACTACAATATCCTGCAACCTATATAATTGCAACCTAAAAATACAATTTGAGCAAAAGTGACAAATGCAGTGAAATAGCTCCACAGTGTGCTGTGTGTAATGGTTAGGGTGTTCGACTCCCACCTGAAAGGTCCCTGTGTGTGTGTTCACCTGTAGGGCCTTCCTGTCGATCATGGCGATCTCGAAGGAGGTGACGACCACGGGGCACATGTTGTGGGGCCCCTGGGACTTCCGGAGGGACTTCAGCAGCTGGACCCTCGCCGCACAGGGGCCGTGGTACAGCTGGACCGGCACCTAGGACCACACACACACACGCACACACACACACGCGCACACGCACACACACACACGCACACGCACGTTGCAACGGTGTGTACATTTTCACACTGGTGGATGTTCTTCAGAGAACACCGCCCATCCAGCCAAGGTGACCAAACAGAAACACAAGCACAGAGTTCCGTTTCACGTGAACCAACATGATCAACGCAGGAGTGTATCTGGTACCGTGGGCGTGAAGCGCTTGAACTCTCTGATCCAGTTGGGCAGCGTGGAGAGCGGCGCCACCACCAGGAAGGGCCCCAGCACGCCGCGCTCCACCATCATGGCCACGTGGGCAATGCACTGGATGGTCTTCCCCAGGCCCATCTCGTCGGCCAGGATCCCGTTGATACCGTTCTCCCACAGCATCTGCAGAGAGACCGGGTAACCTTTCATTAATACCTGAAGGGAGGGGACGGTTCGAGGGCCGTTTTGGATGAGTCACACCTAGTCTGGAGCGACCCATCAGAATTATAAGCGTTACCTACAGAACTTCAAATTAAAAGCAGAACTATAACATGCTTTGAAGCTCCAAAAGAAATTCAAAATTAAAACAACCCTCTCAGTCCTCTCACCCGCAGCCACTCGATGCCCTCTATCTGGTACCAGCGCATCACACCGCCGGTGAAGAGCTGGGGCTGCTGGGCCGGCACCGGCTTCCCGTCCACCGTCCTCTCCGGGTCCAGCTGGTGCTTGGCGCTGTCTCGCATGGCCTCCGACAGGCGGCCCTTGATGTCTGTGTTGGAGTCGCTCATCTTCTCCAGCTCCTCAGTGTCCACGCTCTTCTGCTGGTCGGACGACACCGTCTGCTCCTGGGGAGAAGGCAAGGCGAGAGGGCTTTTGTTATTACTTGAAATATATCCACGCATGCCTACACATCTCGTCCTTGAATCACTAGTAGGTCTGAAGGAGAATACTGTATTGATAAACAATATCGGTAAAGAATGAAAATTATAATAAATGTACTAAATTATCCAAAAGCACCTCCACAGGTGGGTTAGTTAGTAAGTTGGGGAACGTTAATCCACACAGGTATATATAGGTAACGGGTAATATCTAAAATTGGGTTACATAAACATTATCATAAGTTTGGCAATCATTAGAGGGAACACAGGTGATGCTCATTCAACACTGTCACAGTAAAACATGCAAACACAATCATAGTTTGGGATAAAACCTGCTAAATGTACAGTAGGCCTACCTCTTCGTCCATTTTCATTTTCTTCGCTTTCAACTCAATTTCCTAAGACACAACAGAAAACTAAAATGACTAAAAACTCAACAATACATGAGCGATGTTAGCACACTAGGTTAGCGTAGCTTCAGAAGAGCATACCTCCTTGGACATGACATCGGCTATCTTGTAGTCCTCTCTTGCACGCTTCTTTGAGGTCGCTTCAAAAATGTATAAAAATCGATTGGTCCCAAAGCAATATAGTAATTTTTTATTAATAGAAATTCAGAATATTAGATTATATACTTTACTACAGATACCTTTTTCCTTAGCGGGGCTGTCCTTGGTGGTGCCCTACCGAGGTAAGGAGATGCACATGTCAAGATATGTAATAAAGTTATGAACTATGAGGGTAAAAACATCACATTAATTAATTAATCATTTTAATATTTTATACCTTCTGGGACTTCTTTTGACGCTTCTCTTTTTTGAGCTTCTCCTGAAAACAATTAAAAAGAACTTAGTTAGTTCTATACCTTCACCCTGTGAGTATTTAAATGATGGTAGTGTTGAGAGCACAGAACTAAGAAAACAAGGTGTGCACATTTATCTTTTGACCTGCTGTGACCGTTGTAAAGACCTTAGACTTAAGGTTAGCCAGCTAACTTCAATTACTCTAGTTTTAGTGTGCCAGAAACAGCAGGGTGCTTAATCCCCTTGTCAAAAAATAAAAGGGGGTTCAAAGAGAATAAGAAAGCAGTAGGGAGCCACAATTAATATAAAAGAAAATCACACATTCCTCCCGTGAAACTAAACTTTTGAATATCTGCACGTGCTTATCCGTGTTACCTGGACCTTTTAAAGTCTTAAAGGGGAACTTCGCAGATTTTCCCCCAGCTTCGTATCATTTCAATGTGGACAGTATATGCAAAGGAACAGTGTTTACCTTTCCTCCATGTTGACATAAGGTTGAACATTGGCAATGTCATCCTTTTATCTGATTCAACAGGAGAAGACAAGACCACCTACCTCTTGTTGCTGCTGCTCCATTTTAGTCAACAGGAACTTGGAGTAGATGTTGCTCTTCTCCAGCAGATGCTGCAGTCTCTTGAAGCGCATCTCGTGGGAATCCTTTTCCATGGACTCACGGGCCTTGAGTACATGGCAGGACAGTCGCAAAAGTTAAGAAATACATCACTTTGAGTCATGATTCATGATGTATATATCTGAACGAATGAACACGAACGAAACACGTTGTCCGAGATGTTTTAAAAAAGCAACAAAAACAACATTCACCTTTTCAATCATCTCCTTTTCCTTTTTCTCAGATGTTTCTGTTAACTTCTTCTCCTCTTCCTCCATCTCTTTGGTGATGACGACTCCAGGGGCCCCATCCTCTGACTTCACTATGTCAGCTTCACAGAAAACAAACATGAGGTTGTTGCTGTTAAAAAAAAGGGACTCTTTTCCACACTTGACCCTTCTGTGTCAGTAAAAATACAAGGTTAAACCCTGATGCATCTTAAAAATCCATTCAAATAAATGGTAAAAACTAAGAAATTGTAAGATTCACCGAAAGAGGACGACATGCACTTTAATCAGCAGACTCAATGCTCTTTTTATGAGAACAATAACAGCAAAGAAGTGACCAGACCATTCGTGGTTACAGGGTGGCTCTCCGTGGCGGTGCCCAGGGGCCCCTCCGACTCGTCCGGCTTGGGACACTGGGGGGACACACTTCGAGACGCTGCCTTGGTACTGAACATGTTTACATTTTAAAACAAACAAACAAACAAACAGACAAACAAACAAGAAGTAGTTTGGGTCAGATAGAGCCGTGCGCCGCCACGTTTTAGCAGCAGGTTAGGAGCCAGAGGAACTCACCAGCTCATGTTGTCAGGAGATGAAAAGAGCCGAAAAGTCCAATTAACGTTCTTGGACTAATTAACAGATTTATATTTAAAGCACGAAAACAGAGACCGTCGCTCCTGACCAAAGAATAAACAAATAATGGTTACTACGTGGCGGGAGGAAGTGGCGAGGTTTTTTTTTTTTTTTAAAGGATGGTCAATGTCAGTGCAAAATGTTTTCTTTTAAAGTTAAAGTCGTATTTTATAGTTGGATTCTAAGTTGCTAACAACAAAATCAGAGCTGCAGGTCTCGCGCTGCCCGCCAGTAGTGGAGTGGGAGGGGCCAGCTGGGTTTGGCGCGCTACTGGGACAAACCAAACAACAAAAGCAGGGGATTCCCGCACTCGGCGTTTTAAATAAAGACGTTATTTCCTATTAAACACCAATCGCTTGGTAGAACGGAACCCTCACACATACTTAATGATATGTTTTTGAACGGGACGACTGTGATTAAATTGGTCTAATAACAAATCAACGTTTATATGATAAACGACGGTTACCCACAAGTCGAAGTTCAGTTTGTAACGTTCTCAATATTTCCCGCGAACTTCAGGGGCGCCGGTGTTGTGTGACGTAGGTTTTATCCAACGTGGGCTTCCGTACCGCGCTGCCAACGAAACCGCAAAAAGAAAACTATTGAACAATATATAACTGTTTATCAACATGAATAATCAAAGATACAAACACATGTGAACGTCTACGATTGACTTGGGAAATTATATAACAAATACACAAAATAAATACAAAATAACATGTGTCTCATCAGCAGCGGGCGCACCTGACCCAAATATATGACGCTTGAGCTTATATCTAACCTACATTTGTATAGTCTTTGCTATTCTAACATACGCTGGATTCATGGGCCATGATTGCTTGCAGGATTACCGTGTTTGTTGGGCTTGCACTTTCACGTGGCCGTCATTAACAAGTGTTGCTGGTGTCCGCCACAAGGTGGAGCGATCGAGCAATTAAAGCCCGTCGATCAGTCCAGTCCATGGCACCGAGTGCAGTGTAGTCGAGATCAGATCACTATCTGTATCATCAACTACTATATGTCTATCATCAGAGTTATTGAGGCTACTGCTAACAAACATACTGATATCGAATCACATTGTGTCGCATAATTTCAACCTGTCTGTCTGTCAGCCAGCCCACCTGTCTGTGTACCTGCCTGTCTGTCTGTCCACCTCTCCTCCTGCACCACTAAGCTGATGTGAATACATGTGTTTTGTTTCAACAAACGCACCAAGACAGTGGCTGGATTGTTTCTCATGGGGAAATCTCCAATGACTGCTGGGATAGCGATCTGTAGTTACATTGTTAGCTGGGATAACTATCTATAGCTACATTGTTAGCTGGGATAGCTATCTGCAGTTACATTGTTAGCTGGGATAGCTATCTGTAGCTACATTGTTAGCAGCCCGCGTTCACTGTAACAACCTCGTGTTGAGTCCACAAAGACCCCTTGCTTTGGCAGCCATCTTTAATCTTTTACTTCTTCATGACACACACACACACGGGTTCGCACACACAGGTTCGATCCCCGGCTCCGCCTAGCTAATTGTCGAGGTGTCCCTGAGCAAGACACCTAACCCTAACTGCTCCCGACGAGCTGGTTGTTGCCTTGCATGGTTGACACCGCCGTCGGTGTATGAATGGGTGAATGTGAGGCAAATGTAAAAGCGCTTTGGATAAAAGCGCTATATAAATGCAGTCCATTTACCATTTACACACACACACACACACACACACCGCGTAGGCCCAAATCACAGCCTGTCTCATGTTAAAAGTTCTGGTGTTTAAGTAAAAGGCAGCGTTGTCTTTGAAGACTGGTGCCCGAGGCAGGAGTCTGGGGTCTGAGGAGGTTCCTCCTGCACCATAGAGAGGATCGCTTTACAGAAGGAGTCAACAAAAAGTGTGTGTGTGTGTATGTGTCACTGCTCTCTCCTCTTTTATAGTATTATAAATATAAATATATATAAATATTTTATAAAAGTCAGCTTCCAGTTGCAGAGTAGACATGTAGTTATCAAACACCACAGCCTCCAACACTAAACATCTTATATGGTGAGTTCAATCACATCCACTTCAATCTGGCCCATTTGCTTCCTCTTTGACATGTGTGTGTATGTACGCACACAAGCACGCACGCACACACGCAATTTGTAAAAAGCTGCGTCTGTCTTGTAAGAACATATTTTATGAGTTAATCTAGTTTATACTGTAACTTAAGTTACAGTATAAACTAAGTAATGTAAGTAATAATGCTATAATGCTTACTTATATAAGCATAAGATACTCACAAGCCTTACATTAACTACACATGCTGTGTACTTAATGACGCACACTAATGGGTGTCTGTGTGTGTGTGTTCAGTGAGGTCAGGATCTTACCTGCCCTTCCAGCTGCCCTTTAAACAGAAAGTTGAAAAGGAAAAGAAAAGTGTGCTTTTGAAAACAGGAAAAATGTAACGCTCATTAAAAGACCTTAAAAACAGATTACCTTTATTTATCAGCTTTGTATATCCAGTAAGAAGTCCAGTAATATCGGTCTCCGGAAGGAATTCTTTACAACATAAAAAGAGTATTTTATGTACATTTAACATACCATAGGGCCCAATAGTATAACAGTAATGTTATTACCATTACCAGTTATGGCCAAGGTTCAGAAGCGTGGGGTGTGATAGTTTCTGTTGCTAAATTATCAACATAAATGATTGGACAGGAATGTCTTTCTGCGTTCCCCAGACGGCCTTGGAACTGAGACAGTTCATCTCAAGGGTTCCCTTCAAAACATAATCCATATTTGACACAAGGTGATAGTCAAAAAGATATGATTATTATTATTATTGTCATTTTAAATGTCCTTTAATAGCACCACAATTTTGTGATATGAGTGAAGCAATATGTACCATGAAATTGCTGCTGTTTAAGGATGTTGTGACCCAAAATAATCCCTGTGGATTTACTTCGTCCTTCTTTACTATGAATAAGTTATTAGTAATGAGTAATACTATGTCCTCCTTGTGCAGTACTCACCTCTCACTGTTGGTACTAGTTAGGGCATCTTGCTCAAGGGTGACTAGGCAATGGACATTGGGAATCGAACCGAGTACCTCGCTGGTTATCACAAGGCTTGTATCTGAACACAAACATGAGGAAACAGGCCATTAACCCGTATTTCCTCCATCTCACTCGTCACTGTGCGCAGTCTCACACAAAGCATTCCATCACTACATGTTTTCATTCTTTCCATGACCGGCGCCCCCAACACTGCAAGAGCAACAACTGTCCAAATACACAGCAGCAAATTCATCAAGCTAGAAGTTGTGGTTTAATTTATGCCAGACCAGTACAAAAGCTTAGCCAAACTTTCATTCAACATTTCTCATTTCAATTGTGAATGTGAAAAAATACAATCCAGGTTTTTTATTATTATCATTTAGTTCAATTCAATTGAAGAACAAAACAAAAACAATTACTCTTTAGGTTGATCAATCAACCAATCAATAAATTACATTTGACACTAAACGAGAAGCTACTTGCTGGACACATCAAGGGTCTGTCTGCTCTCTGTCCTCCAGGCGAGCTTGGCTCCTCGCCTGCCCTCTGATCTGAGTGTTAACTACATAAGTATAGCTCTACTGTGTCGCCAGAGCCCAAAACAAGCTCAAATAACAGAGCTCAGCGTTGGTGTGGCTGTACCGAGGTTAGCAGAGGTGTCGGGTCGATGCTACCTCTCAACGATGGGACAAAAAGAGTCACAGATCCCCTTTGAAAATGTTGAGAGGTTTGATTGTCCAGTATTATGTTGCTACCTGTTTACAAGGTGAGTACACACCAAGTATGACAACAGTACCTTTCACAATGACCCCTTGAGTTAAACCAGACAATGAGTATAGAGTTATACCTGTGCATTTTCATCATTTTACAACATATGAAAGAAAGAAAGCCAATATTTCAACAATCCTGGATATGCTGGTCAGTTAATGTGAGCATTATCGTCTTAATCTGTGTTAAAGCCTTTTACGAATACAAAAATAGTTTTCCAAAAGCGTCAACCTACCATGACTCAATTATTACTTTGTTCTACACAGAACATGTGGGGAACTATTTTAGATATTGTAAAAAGTTTCTCTATTTTGCTTCTGTGATAAAAAAACAACCAGGATCCAGAACAAAAACGGACTACAGTTTATCAAGGGAATACGATTAAAATAGATATTGTGTTTCACAGCACTTCAAATAATGCTATTCCCTGGGTGCCACTGGCATGAAGATGACGATTATCACCATCAAGAAGATACAACAATGACAATGTTTCTCAGGACACAGGGGAGAGATTTACTGGCTGTACTACAATCATGTGGACCCGACCCGTGCTGCCACACAGCTTGTAGAGGGTGTTACCCAGGACTACTGTCAGGACACATGGGAAAACCCATAAAACTAAAGTCAGCTCTGGAAGATCTCCAGCTAGGATTATTATCTGAACTGGACTTGTCCATTGGGATCCTTTCATTGTTGAGTCCTAACCCAGAACCTCGTATCAGATTCCTGTTTGTGGGAAGTATCCCACCCCTTCTCAGACGTTATTTGCTCTCTTCTCCACGTCATGTTTACACACGTAGCACATAGTCAGACTCGGCAGGGAGGAATCCTGAAGCTGTCTCTTACTGTCTCTTACTGTTTCGACAAATGTGTTACTTTTGCTTTGGATAAAAGCGTCTGCCAAATGCCCTAAATGTAAATGTAAATGTAATGTCTCTTACTGTCATTAACGGTCATGGTTGTTTCTGCAATGGTTAAACGCTACGATGATTTCCAGACCAAGGGACTTTAGACACATGCATCCACTTAACTAATAATGGTAATGTAAACGATGGTGCAACACATTAAGATACAATCATACAAACAAAGAGACAAATAGAAAATACAATCTACAGACAAATTCATGAAATATTCAGGAGAATGAAGCTTGTAAGCTTATGTGCATATTTCTTCACTCCAAATTCACCTTGAAATGGAAGCCTTCTGGGAAATTCAACAACTTCAATTCATAAAGGTCATCCTGCGGTTCACAACAAGACTCTAACTACCTCAGTACCCTTGAGCAATACCCTGAACTTTAACCCGCCCAAGGGGTCTCTGTGATATACATCTACACTAAATGGTGTGTTTATACTGGGGGAAAACTAAGTGGTACATAATGATGAATAATGAACAAAAACCAGACCACGAGGAGATATAATAGAGTTATTGGTCCAGGAATGCTGAAATGCAGTACGATAATGTAACTCTTCGTTTGACATTAGCGCAAACACGATTATGAGGAGAAGAAATTGCTAAGAATGTGGGGAGTTACCTAAGCACATTTTGTCTTTCTCTTTTTTCGCGGAAAAATAAATAAATGAGTGGTCATTTGTTATGGTATTCATATACAGATGATTTCAGTTGAACCGAGCGCAACCGAATGTAAAATGCAGGTCACAGATTTGGGTTCACCCAGAGGATAAGGCTTGTTCAAAATGGTAACAAACAGACAAAAACTTCCACGTATGACGCAAGATATTTTACCTCATGAAGGTAAAATATGTCATGAATGACGTCTTTACGTCACTCTACCATTCATAACTGTGTCTCTTAGTCAGATATTTCATCATCGGAGCTTCCTGTTTTACTTTTTCAAATATGTCAACCCTATAAAAACACCACATTGTGTCACCAGGTCCAAGCAGAGTTCACCCCCCTCCACTCACACCCAGTATCATCGCAGGAGGCCCACATGAAGCTTGGTTTTATCAAAAACAGACCACATGCCTTACCATAACCACAGACTGTAAATCGGGGGGTGGGGGGGTCACCGAACACCAATCTCCTCTTCCTCCCACTTACTATGCCAATCTTGTTCTCATCGACCAACCTCCTCCTCCCACCATCTCCTCCTGACCTCCTCCCACCTCCTTCGATCTCCTTCTCCAACCTCCTCCTCCTCCACCACCCCAGCTCGTCCGCCTTCCCTGAACCCTTTATTACTTGCTGACCTACTTTCTCCAACGACCCGATCATACTGAGTCATGTCGTCACCTTGAGTGTGAATGTGTCTTAAGGAATGTCCATTGTTCTCTATAATCAACTATACATCCTCTGTTTTCTTTTTTGTCCAACCCCCCATCATCATCTCCGATGACATTCTTCAAGCATTTCAAATCCATCAACTGATTTGGTTTTGGTTTTTGAACAATGTGTCTGTTCCCTGTGAATGAACAATGCATTCCTTGTAAACTAACATAGTTTGAGAACAACCTGTAACATACCACCATTACATTTATTCACTGTAAAAATGCCATGAAGAAACTTTCGTAAAGCCCAAAGCATGCAAAAATAATGTTTTTGAATTTTTGCTTCAAAAATAGACAGTCAAAACAGTAAATTTTTAAGCTAGCCATAAAATAAATCCCTGCTACATTCACGCTGTGTATGTTTTGCTTCGTTAAAACAATGTAATTTTAGTTCTTGTTTGTCGTATTCTAAATATCAGGCCAAATACATGCTCTGTGTGCTTTGGGCTTCATAATTACCCAAGGGCCTCACTGAATTATGAAAGTGGTGAGTTGACGCTAGCATTCGCCAATTGAGAATCGAAGCTTGCAATGTTTTAGTGTGGACGGAGTCGTCAGACACACCGCGTCCAGTGGCTGTGGAGCGTCCTCCGTCTATTATTACGGTGGCGGAACTCTCATTAGACGTGGCGCTGATGTTCGGGAGGAGCCGAGGGTTTAGGATGCTAGCATTCCAGCGCTGGTCTAATACGCACGATGACGAACAAAACCGGATCCCGTGCAAACAAAGTGTAAACAAAGGAGCAAAGTGGGCCACAATCAGCAGTCCTAATGGAAAAACAAATAATAATACGAAAACATCCGCGGTGACTGGAAGGAGCGAGGGGCAAAGCTAAACATTTTAACAACCCCCTGCTCCGCCTCTTACTAGCAGTAGCAAAAACACTATATATAGTCCTCTTTCATGTGCATTCAGTAATTGTCAGGGAGCACTCTCAGGCAAATTGGTCTTATTTTGGTTGGCAGATAAGATCACGCATGTCGCTTCTCTCTCTCTCTCTCTCTCTAAATGGGAAGAGGAAAACCCTAGAACAACAAATTTGGAGTGTAATGAAGCCCTTGCATGTCAGCTTGCGGTCACTGGCATCCAAGAGGTCATTTGTGTGTGTGTGTGTGTGTGTCCGTGTATTCATGCGTCTTACGTCTGTGTGTAAATGTGAGCTATCATCTGATAGTGTATGTTGAGTATCTGGAATGCTAAGTCTCTGCAAACGAATGTGACCTCAACACTCTTTGCCATGGTCTTTCACTGAATTCTTTGCGATGGCTTCATTCTCCGTAGGATTTTTAGACACGGTTGCTAAAAATGAGAGGTCAAGGGTTTTTTTTTGCTGAGAAGAAAGTCTTTCAAAGTCTTTCACCCTCGTAGACCATCAAGAAATTATGTCATGTGAAAAACAGCGACATGACTCAGAGAACAGCCGAAACTCTGACACACGTACTAATGATAGGGGCTGCTTCAAACAGAAGGCCATCTTTAAACGTGTGTGTGTCTGTGTTTTCCATTTACAATGGATTACAGGTACAGAGGCAGGTACACAGGCTTATAGGAATTACTGCACATGTATATCCAGTGAACACTCCCCGCCCTCCATCTCATGGTTGGTCCACTGGTGTGATGTCATCTGCAAACAACCAACCAGGCCTCTTCTCACAGACGTGACTTAGATACTCCAACTGCCATCTGGTGCCCCAATCAACCACACCCACACACAACCAATAACCAATGGTGTAATGAACCCCTCACACACCCAAACACATATGACAGAGAGAGGGGTGGGGGGGGAGACAGTAAATCAAGCATCAGCTCAAAAACAACAAACCTCAATCACACATTCCGGCCCGTGGGGGTCGACCCCGTCAAGTCCTGTCTCTCCTGCGTGGAGCAGAGGGCGGAGAGGGAGACAGGTTCTCTGGGAGTGAATCAGCACCCCTCCCAATCCAAGCCAGATGTTGTTTTCTATTCTTCTTGTATTATCAACTCCAGAGAAATTGATTCATGAGAACACAGCGCCTGTTCGCCCAGAGACACTTCGCTTTTCCTTACCGGTGGAATATTTAAAAATGTTTTCCATGTGGTAATAAATTCACAGCACAGCCAAGACACACAGTTTCCAAGTCATCTGAAAACAGGACGGTCACGGACGCCTTCTCTCTCAAGGTTCTCAGGAATGCTGTAAATGTTGCAGGTTTCTGAACTTCTGGTCTCTGAAGACTTTGTCTCCCAAAGAAAGCAAAAAGATGTGAAAGTCACCGATACCATAAAGTTCAGCCAAAAGTTCCTGTAAAAAAACAGTTCCCTGGTTTGACCCAAGGTTTTATTAATCAATAAAAATGAATCAATGTTGTTGGGGAAACGTGGTTTTAAAATAAAATATTGTAAAAATGATTTAACAGCTTTGGGCTTTCACTCTATAGGGATTCTGGTTTTGATTTAGCTTTCAATACAACTGTTTAATACATTCATTTTATAAATTATATAAATTATTACCAACAGCAACAGTCAGGAAAACACTACAGAATAATACAACATAAACAAGAACGGTCCATGTGTGTGTGTGGAAACAGGAAAAACGTGCTCATACAGTATTAAGAATGTGAGAGCAGATATTAAAAACTGGGTGTGGTTAGAATGAGTAAGGGTTAGACTCAGGGATAGAGTGTACCAGTAGATGGTTAGGGTTAAACTCAGGGATAGAGTGTGCCAGTAGATGGTTAGGGTTAAACTCAGGGATAGAGTGTATCAGTGGATGGTTAGGGTTAAACTCAGGGATAGAGTGTATCAGTGGATGAGTCAGGGTTAGACTCAGGGATAGAGTGTATCAGTGGATGGTTAGGGTTCAGGGATAGAGTGTACCAGTAGATGAGTCAGGGTTAGACTCAGGGATAGAGTGTACCAGTGGATGGTTAGGGTTACATTCAGAGATAAGGGTGTCACAGTGGATGGTTAGGGTTAGGGTCAGGGTTCAGGGATAGAGTGTACCAGTCAATGGGTTAGAGTTCAGGGATAAGGGGTCAAAGTGGATGGGTTAGGGTAGAGGTTAGACTCAGGGATAGAGTGTCACAGTGGATGGGTTCAGGTTGGGTTGGGTTGGTCAGATAAGGATGAGACATAGAATATCTGGGTTAGGGAGTCATCGTCAATTTCTGCACAGAAACAATCAAGACTGTCAGTCATTCATTTCCAACTACTGAATCACAGGAAACCGATTCATTAAGACTTTTCTTTTTCTGACACACCCACTCTTAGGGTGGGGGATGATGACCGTTGTAAACACTGTGACGACCTCGCTCCTGGGCGACTTGTCACCCACCCAGTCAGAGTAAACGCCCCTCGCGCCTCCAATTACCCCCCACCCCCTCTCTTCTCCCAGACGATGTGATCTCCACAGGGGGTCGAGCTTGAGGAGCTGCTTAGACTGAGCAAACGCTAAATAAGTCAATACAGGACTGTGTTGAGGTTATGTGTCTTCTTGTTGTGTTGGGTTTCATAACCAAATTTCACAGATGGTTGGCCCTATACTGTGGTGATAGCAGGGGGATGTATAACTATATATAAATGTTATGAGCCTCTCTATTATGTAATAATAATATTATATTATAGTTAATAAAATGGCAACTAGCTATCATACCGAGCTGGAAAAAAGGACTTGCAGAGTATTCAGTACTGTGTGTGTGTGTGCGTGCGTGTGTGTGAGGAGGTGTAGTTGTGGAGACCCTGGCTGCACACCACACCTGTTCCTCAATAAAAACACAACGGAGGTCATAAATTCCACCTCCACCCCAGCAGACGGGCTTCAGTGCACCACCAGCGGCTCCACAATGACGACTGAACGCCCATACACATGCAGAGGCAGAGAGAGAGAGAGAGAGAGAGAGAGAGAGAGAGAGAGCTTTGGCAATGTAAATGCACGTTTTCTATGCCAATAAAGGCCTTCGAATCTGAATCTATATCTGAATCTGAGAGAACAGAGAAAGAGAGCGATATGTACAGCGAGGGAGCGAGAGAATGAGAGAGACAAAGAGAGATGATGAGAGTAAACAAGAGTAAGAGAGAATGAGAAAATGACAGAGACAAAATGAGGGATTAATAGAAAGAGAGAGATAAACACATAATGAGTGAATGAATGCTAGAGAGACAGAAAGAGTGATAAGGAGAGAGAGGGAGAGGGAGATGGTTGTAGGCCAGCTGAAGCCTGGTGTAGGGTGTGTCTGAATTCCTCTACCTTGCTTTGTTTTTCCAGTGAGATTGGACCAAAACACATGGATGAGGGGCATGTTTTTAAAACGGCAGGCTGGGGCCGTATCCAATAATAGGTCAATATTAGGAGGAAACTTGACCATGGAATAACTGCTCGACAAAAACACACTGCTACTGTCCTGTTTCTGGAATAACAGCTAGCTACTGCTATATCTCCTAATAATGTTTTGGAAATATTAATTACAGCTAACTACTGTACTAACTACTCTGCTAACCAACTTTCGGAATATTAATTACAACTACGGTTATCATTGCTAACGATGAGTGAAAACGCTAATTATTCAAGAGCTGAGAATGAAATTCAGAAAAGCAAAGAAAAAGTGCTGATGTCACTGCAGAAGATAAAATCAGAAGTATATTTTCCATTTTATTTCCTGACATGAGTTAATAATTAAAGTGGCTTCGCATTCCGTCAGACACACTGGGTGGCCAGCGGTAAGAGAGGAGGTGAGGAGGAATCAATATGTTTTCTAGAATATTCTAGAAGTATGACGCATTTCCTTCGAGGTCAGAAGAATCTTACCCCATAAATACGTCTCCCTCGTCTGCCCGTCCCCTCACTATCTCTCTCTCACAGCCAGATGAATTAATGTCACTTTGTCCCTATCCATCTCCTCTATCACTGGCTTTCTATCTATCATATACATATACATATATATACTTGTATATATACCAGGGCTGTGGGTGCATTCACGACACGGTGTGGGTCGCAAGGTTAGAGTTTAAAATACACACAAACTCACCATCTTTCAATTGCCATCAAATATATTTTTTGACAGTACTGCAAATCTACTATTTGGCTCATTACGTCATTTGCAGACATTGTAATCCTCGACTTCATGGTATAAATTAGCCACAAGCGACTAAGAGATTGTAACCTCTTCGCAAATATCAATCCCCTCCATGGAGTGCTGTATTAATGAAAATAATAAGTCTTATGTGCTTGTATTTAATGGCGATAAACTCACCAATATTGCAGCTCTACGGGCAGCTTGGGCCATCCTCTTTGTATTGGCATGCCTTTGGTTGAAAGAAAATTAACATGTGTCATATGAGCACATTTATGTCAATAAAGTCTGTGGAGCATTCAAAAATGGAACACACTTCACTGACTTGCTCAAACACTGATTTTTGTGAAACCAAAGGCATGCTGATACAAAGACGATGACCCAAGCTGCCCGTAGAGGTGCAAAACTGGTGAGCGTATCGGTTTATCTCCATTAAATACGATCAGATAAGACTTGTGTTCTCACGAAGAGGACACTCCGGAGGGGATCGCGACTAAGAGGTTGCTCCTCTTAAGGTCCACAGTCGCTAGGTCAGCTGTTGTATTCTCGAGCACGGCAAGTTTAAAAGACACACAAAATCACCCTCAGCTTAAAACATTACTTAATCATATTACTAAGTAATGTTACATTCAGCTGGCTTGAGTTTGCCATGTTATGATTTGATCATTTATGCTATCTGCATTTACATTTACATTTAGAGCATTTGTCATTTATGTTAAATGCAGAACCTGTAAGGGTTTCTGGACAATATTTCTGTTGTGTTGTTAATTGATTTCCAATAATAAATATACATACATTTGGATAAAGCAAGCATATTTTGATAAGAGTATTAAAAACATCGAAAATTTCCATTTACAATAATTTGCAAATAATTTGCAAATAATTTGCGATGAATCTCGATGAATGAGGGACATCATATATATCTACATAAAT
>OMKP01073762.1:2416-13237 GCA_900302375.1 Bathygadus melanobranchus
ACTATTAGGATTCACGACAGAGCTCGTGACACTTTTAAACGACTTTGGAAGCAAAGCGCTTACAGCTGCAGAATCCGGCGTTCTGTTTGGTCTGGAGGAGGAAGCTTCCCCGGTGACTGTTTTTTATCTCTTGTTGCACATTTACTAAATCCTTCCCTCTTGAAGCTATTTCCACGGTAACAGCTTCTTCTGTTCTTTTTTCATATACAAGATATATGAAGTATATTCCCTTACCGGCGTGCTAAACGCCGGGCTTTACGGTGTCCCGCGCTAGCAGATTACATGCTAGCTGTCAGAATCCACCGTTTACATTCGGGACGTTTTACTGGCTTTAAAACAGCTTTTTCTTTTGCAATGCTAACAGCACTGATGAGACTGGAGTCTGCTGCTAAAAGACTGGAGAGCAAATACTGAATGTATGAAATGTTTCAGGAACACTGCTGAATATGTTACAAAATAATAAGGATGGGAGTCGTTAAAATAGATCCGTTTCCGTCCGTGAAAAAATGATTCACGACTCAACGTTTGGGCTTACATTGAAAAGTATCTCACAAAAGTTACTTTAATTTCAACAGGTTATTTTTTCATTTCATTTCATTGTGCATGTCCAATACAAAAGTCAATAATTTATCAGGGTTTTCTGAGTTGAAAGCAGTGAAGCAATATTGTATTTCCCCTTGTGGCATGTGTGTGGTTGGTGGCTGGTTTAAGCAGTCTCACCTAGCCAGAGTCACTGATTGATTGATTGGTTTGGTTGGGTGAGGCTGCACACCTGTGGGCCATTTCCTAATCAAGGCCCACAGGTTAAACCAGCCACCACCACACACACTCGGGAGAGCACTAGCACTGTTACCATCTGCTCTGTCCATTTCATGTAACAAACCTTAAAATAAACCGGATTCCTCACCACCTTCCTGTGTCTTGCTGTTTTGGGGAGCCCCTTATGAAGCCACTTATGTGCCGTGTGGCAGATGTTATCTGCTACACTGGTGCCTGAACAAGGACCCGAAGCCAGAAGCAAGACGCAGAGGCCTACCAACCAGCCCTTCCCTCAAGTCAACCAGGGTCGTCGGTGGAGCCCAGCAGAGGACAGGGGTCCTAGCCACCCCTGCAACCCGCCTGGAGCAGCCCAGGACCCAGCCAACAGCAACAGCCAGGTAGGACCGCAGCCTGAAGGCCGCATTCTCCAGGAGGGAGATGGTGAAGGTTCCACGTCTGCCTGGTGGAGGGTGGCCTTTCCGAGGGCTGTTCCAGGCCCTCCAAGCTCCACCACAGCCCTGGTGTCAAGCCTCACCCAGCCAAACCAATCAATCAGTGACTCTGGCTAGGTGAGACTGCTTAAACCAGCCACCAACCACACACATGCCACACCCCTCTAGGGGGAAAAGGTTGTGTATGGCCAGGGTAGAGTAATGACTTCATGCTAGCTAAATATCACTACGCAAGACATGTTTTTATTTAAATTGAAATACAACCACATGTCACGTTTAAAGATCAGTATTCTAACTGCTTATTGTGTTAAGCCCTGGTTTGGTGGTGTTTTTAACCGTGTTAATATTCCTCATGATCAACATAGTCTTCACTTTTCATCATAGCTTTTTCTAATTCTAGGGTTAGGGTTAGGGTTAGTCTCGTGTCTAATGTCATGTTGCTTCACACTGAGAAACGCTTTCTACTGCATTCTAATGACTATGAATTAAGAATTAAATTGGGCCAGGCAACAAGTGCAAACCACTTTAATGTGCTAACCACAGTGACATACATGCATATAAATGTGTGTGTGTGTCAGAGATTGTTTTTAGTGATGAGAGAGATTTTCCAATAAATATTTACACATGTCAATGCATGAATGCCCTCCAACCCTAATGTCAGCATTAAACCTGTGGGCATCCTAGAGCGACATCCCCCTAACCCCCACCTGCTCATTAATGACATGCACCTCAAAACAATTCAAAGTGACTCACACAGATTCAGAGTGAATCACACCCAATTCAAGTCACTTTGGATGAAAGTAACTGCATCTGAATAAAAAGTAGTAAAAATGACAGGAAGACAGACAACGAAAGAAAGAAGCAAACAATCAATCAAAGACTCACGTTGCCGTCGTCCTCGTGGCTGTCGCTGGCGTCTTCACTCTTGTGGCGTCCCGTCGAGGACCGGGTGTCTCTCTTACGGCTGGCAGCGGTCCCCTCGTTCTGTCTCTCTCCGTCTGGATAGAGGGGGGAGACAGCCAGAGCTCCTCAGTCAGTCTCTAACAATGCGAGCTATGGATGCCATCATTCATTTGTCACCATCAATCTCAGGAAAATCTCACTCATCCTAATCATTTCTAGTAAAGTTGTTGTGATGATGACATTAAACACTGTTTTTGTTTCACAGAAGTGACATGTTTTCAATGTGAAACTCCAGGGTAAATGGGGAGCTTGGGAGAGACACAGCAGATGGACAGCTACTCGGGGCCGGTCGGACGGGGCAGTTAGAGAAGGTGAAGACATGGAAGGACATCAAATAATCATAAAACAGAGAGTTCCGGGAGGCGGCCCAGATGGCTGAGTTTTAGTGTGTGATTGTAACCGTGTGTGTGTGTGTGTGTGTGTCCAATACAACATATGGTCTCATTTCCTATCTCACTGTGCCGCCAGCAATGCATCCCACCTTACAAACACACACGCGCGCGCACACAGAGTCACGGATGATCAAGTCAAGACACAACTCAATAATATGAAGTAACAGGATATTCACCATGATACGAGCTGCTGGTTATTCTGAGCTGCAGGGGACGCACGCATTGGAATCACAATTTCAATATGGCTCTCGGAACAATACGAGATAACAGGCATCCATATCCTGTTCACTCCCATGTGTTCTGCACCGCCCTGGATGAACACAAGACCGCAATAAACGATGGCGCCTCTCCGTGTGTGTGTGTGTGTGTGATAATAGGAAGTTGAGGAGAGGGTCATTGGAGCCGAACTCTATTATGGCTTTGCATTGAAAAAGAATTGAAAAACACACCAGCAGCACAACACAAGAAATTGGCTTTTAAAGTGTTTAAAGGAGAGACGAAGCTGTGTGCTAAAGCATGACGTGTGTTCATCAATAACAGACAGACAGACAGATGGAGAGACATACAGACAGACGGATGGAGAGAGAGACAGACGGACGGAGAGACAGACAGAGAGACAGACGGAGAGACAGGTATATAGATAGACACATAAACACGTAGACAGATAAATACATAGTTTGTTCGTTAGTTTTAGTGAGCGTTAAACAATAAGTTTTCTTTGTGGCATCACTTGAGAATCTCCGACCAAGTTAATCCGTGTCATGGATTTATTTTTTGTTTGCTCTCCCCATTATTGAGCTCATTCTCACAGAGGAAATACACCTGCGCTCCTGTTCAACGTGGCTCCGGTCCTGTCTCGCTGCATGAGCGGTGAGCAACTTTCACACAAATAAAACTCAACACAAATAAAATCAACTGAACACCTCAAGGAAAGTGGCACAATAAACATGATCATTCTAGGTAAAATGTACATTCTTGCAAACTGCTTACACTAAAATAAATAAATATTGTGTGTACATTCGGTTGTTTTTCCTGCTCCACGTCCAAGGCCTGAGTGAGTGTAGTGAATGTATGATTTCCATAAGGAGGAGGACAGCCCCAAGGTAGGACACTGAGCGAGGTGTGTCTTCACAGGACACGCTTGTCATGGGCCGGCTAAGTATCTCCTCAGGGTGCCTATCAAAGCACTCCAGGATCAAAGAGCATACATCCAAAGTCATGCTGAACCTCCCCTCTCCTCATCTCTTTTTTCCTCTCTTCTCCTCTCATCTCCTCTCCCCCTCTCATCTCCCCTTTCCCCTCTAATGTAATCTCCACTCCACTCCTCCCATTTCCTCTCCTCTCCTCCCTTGCTTCTCCTCCCGTCCTTCGCTATTCCTCCTATTTCTCCTCCCTCTCCTCTCCACTCATCTCTCTTCTCTCCACCCCACTCCTCCCCTCACAGTTGCTCAGCAGCATGGCCTGTTTCCCACCTTCCTGCCATTGTCAGGATAAAAATAGTGTCCGAACTCGTCACTTTCTAACTGATTGTGCTTAGGGTTAAGGCACTGGAGATCTTTGTCAAATGGGAACTGTTTAGTTTAACTGGAAGCTTAGGATATCTGGCTGTAATGCACACTATACCCTACTATAACACACCGGAAACAGAGACAATAACATCAGACTACAATCATGTTCTAACATATGTAACATACTACTATTGTAGGGTTAAGACCTTGTGGATGTGTGTTGCATTTTATTGCCTTATATTTTAGTTTTTGTCAAACCACGGGCGTAATTATGTCAGTCAGGACAACCTTCAACAACAAGGTTTGATTGAAGGAACGTGAAGAAGCGTAAATGAATAAATCAAACATGGAGGTGCCATCTGGATCCGAGAGGGCAAACTATCAACAGAAACACAACCGGCAAACACTGACAAATGCCTGCCACTTGTCACTTCCCAACTGTGAATAGTTCTTCACTCTCGCAAAGGGTGTCCTTGGGAGTTAAAATCTACAATATGATTGTGCTGAAAACCATTTTACAGTTCCCCACCACCAGTTAAACCGTGTATAATGCAAACCTTTCAATATTTCAGCCTTTGCAAATATTCTCAGTGGATTCATGTATGAATGTCTGCTAAATTATGCTTTTAATATTCCCAGTCAATGAGAGTATGAAAGTTAACATAGCATGCGTGTATAATGTGTCTCAATTAAAGCTCATAAATGCTTTAGCTTTTAGTAGGACGACGCTCGATTTAAAAAAAAAAAAAGAAGCAAATTTTGGACACTGAGCTGAGCAATGCATTTGCATGCTTGTCCTGCATGTCTGTATATCCATGCTGCTGTGATGATGATGATGATGATGATGATGATGACGATGATGCCACAAATCCCCACAGCTGGGCGGTCACCGGTGTGCAGGAAGCGGATGTTTGTGGAGCATGTGCTCTGTCCCCTGGAGCCCAAGCACACGTCCCTCGTGTGTGTTACGACCACATGAAGTAACACAAACACACATACTGAAAGACCATGGGGCATCTCCGCCACATCCAAACTCATCTCACATCTCACTGCAGTCTAACACACACTACAGCTTCAGCGAAGCACATATACAAATAAATAAACAGCAACAGCCTTCCCCTCGAGACCCAAGCTTTGAAATAAAAACAACCAAACTTCAAAACAAAAGTCCCCTTGCCTAAAAAGATAAGACAAAAGTAGCCAATGAGAGCAGGTGAGTCTCCCAGATGACTAGCCAGTCTACCAGACCTCCCAGACCACCAGCCAGTCTACCAGACCTCCCGGACCACCAGCCAGTATACCAGACCTCCCAGACCACCAGCCAGTCTACCAGACCTCCCGGACCACCAGCCAGTCTACCAGACCTCCCGGACCACCAGCCAGTCTACCAGACCTCCCGGACCACCAGCCAGTCTACCAGACCTCCCGAACCACCAGCCAGTCTACCAGACCTCCAGGACCAACAGCCAGTATACCAGACCTCCCGGACCAACAGCCAGTATACCAGACCTCCCGGACCAACAGCCTGTATACCAGACCTCCCAGACCACCAGCCAGTCTACCAGACCTCCCAGACCACCTGACCACCAGGTGTGACTAACTGGTTTCCTACACTCCTGACTCCGTAGCCCCCCAGGGTGGCTGTGACAGGGTAATACAGACAGTGACTTCTGGGTTAATGGGACTTCTGTCATAGTGACCTCGCTGTCCTGGAGGAGCTTCCACAGCGACCCACAGGGAAGACAGAGAGACGAGGGAGGCGGACTGAACCAAGTGTCCCGCGGGGGGAGACGGAGGGAGATCACACTGAGATAGTGCCGGTCGATTTAAAAAAAATCAATAGAAAGACAGAAAACACGAAAGAAAGACAGGCGTAAAAAGAAGTTTATGTTTAGCCTAGCATGTTTTGTTTCCAATGCATGTGAATGGAGTTTGGTGGTTTAGATCTCACAAAGAACAGCCGTTGATGTGACTCAGAGGGCATTGGGGTGTGTGCTGCTGTGCCTTCTTTTAATTGTGTTTTTGAGCGAGGTTGACAGCAGTTCATGGGTTCTGGTGTGTGGCGTTCCTGTGTTCTGCGTCTATACGCTGCAAACGCTGAGCAGCTTATAGACGTTACACTACAGCAGACCTGACAGAGATATAGGAGGTGTGCAAGAGCATATTCAAATTGGGCACACTCGGCCTGCGGCGGCATGCGATTGGCGTTACAAATCAGTAGATGTTCCAATCCTAGTTTGTTTGTCCAAGAAACAATCAGGGCTCGACTGGCCTGAACTTATTCAAGATACTTGCAAACACACTTGCATACGTGGAACTGTTTGCGTGTGTATTGACGGCCGACAGAACAGCAGGGGGATAGAGGTGAATTAGAGGGCAGGAACAGTAACAAAGCCACAACAAAGCAGGAAGAGAATAGAGGAGATCTGGAAGGAATTGAAACAGAGATGAGTGGGTGGTGGACTGGATGGGCAGGGCCTCCATTTTGTTGTTTTAATTATTCACAGCCCTCCAGAGTTTGCCTCAGTCACAGCACACACACACACACACACACACACACACATACCACGCAGACACACCCACACCAACTTCATCATTGAGCTAACACTGGCACTGTCGAAAATCACTAAATACCCCCCTCCCCCCCAACACACACACACACACACACACACACCACACAAGCACATGCACACACACACGCACGCACGCATGCACACACACACACACAGATATATGAAGGGAGGATAGATTAAAGATGTATGAGGCAGCACCAAACAGCAGGCTGCAGTTTTCCAGAACACAAGCGTGTGGGACGAGGATGGACAGACAGACAGCTGAACACTAACGCGTCGATAGGACCATGAAAGACAAGAGTGTGAGAGGGCCGCTCACCTCCACCCTCAACATCATTTGTGTTATTCTACACCAGAACGTTCTTCTGTCCATTTCATACCAACTTCCACGTCTCACGTCGGAAAGGAAGGGAATTCTAAAAATCACCTTCAGCTTCCTTCTGCTTCCCTTTGTTCTGAGAGAATATCTGGATCTGTTGTGATGCTGGTGAACAGACCTGAGAACACTGCTTTTACACACACACACACACACACACACCATGGAGTCAGATCAGTCTCAATACTAACAAATGCACACAGAATGTATATCAGGATTTCTATATAAATGACTCACAAATAATTTTCAATGCACACACAAATATTTCTGTGTTCATTGAAACATATTTTTGGGGAGACATTTATATATAAATCCTGAAATACATGAATACATGAATCGTTCTGTGTGCATTCGTTACTCGAGACCCGCTACTCATTTATATACATTTATTTCTGTTTTTTCCATGCGTTGGCAACATGTTTGTCTATTTAAATGTCATGCCAATTAAGCTTTGTTGAATTTAATTGAGTGAGTGGGAGAGCGAGGCTGAAAGACATGGGTCGGTGAGGGAGAGAGCGAGAGTCGAGGGAGTGAGGGTTCCCCTTCCTCTTCATCTTTATTCATCGCACGCTGACATTGAAGAGAAATGAAATGATCACCACAACACAGGAAGAACAGAGGCCTAAGCATCACAGAGATGAAAACGGAGCGATGTTGTCTGAATCTAGAGGTCAGGAAATGTGCCACACTACATCACAGGAAGACAGAAAGCCCTCACAGAGTGGTTTGATGAGCACATTTGAAGTTTGGTTACAGTCAGTCAGAAGCTGAACTGAACCCTGTTCTGTCGAGTAAAAATGGCAAATGGATTATTTATATAGCGCTTTTATCCAAAGTGCTTTACATTGCCTCACATTCACCCATTCATAGACCGACGGTGGTGTCAACCATGCAAGGCAACAACCAGCTGGTCAGGAGCAGTTATGTTTAGGTGTCTTGCTCAGGGACACATAGACACTTAGCTAGGGGGAGGCGGGCATCGAACCAGCAACCTTCCGGTTCCCAGACAACCGTCTCTACCTTCTGAGCTACTGCCGTCGTAAATGTAACCTAAACATAGCCAAAACCATGTATCAGGTGTGTAGTGAGTGTAAACACTCTAATAGGGTTAGGGTTAGTATTGACAGGTATAACCTTCTTTAAAACTACACTTAGTAAATACAAATGAAATACACGTAAGCATTGGCATGTAGATATGTGTTGAACATTACATTTCCCCCAGCTGGTGGATTCCAGCAGATGCTGATAAACACACTGGAGGAGGACAGAGAGAGACATTCACTAGTCACGTTTCCACTTGTCCACACTGGCTCCACAATCCACTCCACAATCCACTCCATATTGACAATTTGGCAGCTACAAATATTCAGGATAAATTGTTAAAACAATTGCTTGGCCGTTCGTTTTTCATTTTCAACATTTTGGACTCTGGGTACAGACCATCTGTGCCTCATCATTATCATTTTAGCAGAGATAGACGGAAGTCTACCGCGCACGGCCGCGTACATCTCTCTCTCTCTCTGCATGTCACACATGACAGATTTTGATCTGCATGGAGCGAGGAAGCCTTCTGCTGCACGAGCGTTCCTACAAAGCGTCTGGATTCTGTGAATGTAATTCGGGTCTCCAGTGAAGTCTGGCTCTTGAAGGCTCTTGCTTTATTCATGACTTGAAGATTAATTTTACCCGGTGTCTGGGGTACAATATGTTTCCTGTTGTTCTACGTTACGAAGGTTTAAAAAGCTGCTACCCAATTGTCTCTGCTTGCCAGCTTTTATGGTCAATTCTCTCAAACCCTCACTCTTCCCTCTGTGTTTATCTCTCTCTCACTCCCAGAGTTTACTTCAAGCCAAACAGTCTTCCGTCTCCCTATGAGAACTTCAAATGCATTTCAAAAGATGTTCTTCATGTCACATTTCAACCCTTTACAATGTTTTTTTTTACAGTGTTCCAATTACATTTTCACATTATTACTTTACAGAACATCCACACAAACACATGCTAGCTGTCATAGTAGGCACACATTCTCTGGAGTGGTAGTAGTACAACCACTTGCCTTTCCTGATGCGTGCTACTTGGTTCATTGTATTTTTGGGTCACACACACACACACACACACACACACACACACACACACACACAAACTGAGCAATCTGTACCGTTCACATGACACACAGTCAGTCAGTCACTCGGTCATCAAAGCACACGCTAACAATGCTAATATGTGCGAGCACATCTGTCACAACCTTTCTGCCATCAGGGGCACAGAAAGTGTGCGCACAGCTGGGCTCACTAGCTGCTCATTAACATACATCTACAAACAAGGAGGATGAGAGGGGATTCTCCTGTACGAGCTACCAAGCTAGCAGGAAGCGCTAGGATCCAAACACTGCATCCATATGGGCCTTATTCATCTATAGCGACCATCTTGGTTGAATGGGAATTGAATGCAGAATTCCACATTCACCACATTCATCCTAACATTCACAGGCTATCTTTAGCATCGCAGCCTGTTCACACGCTAGTCACAACAAAAAACGCTCATGAGAGACAAGAAAAACCGTAAACCAAGCTGGCAAATGAGGCCAATTGTTGTGAGACAAGGCCTTGCTGAAAGACTGCATCCAAACATAAATCCAGAGACAATGTGTCTGGATTCTCCCAGCGGCTGAGCTGAAGCTGACCCCGAAACGACCCACAGCGTTTAACATCTCTCACTCCATCCCTCTCCTACTCCCACTCTCTCCCTCCATCTCCCTCTCTCTATCTCTATCTCTGCTCTCTCCCTAACTCATTTAAGTCAAAAGGCTGCTCTAGTTCTGGAACGCTGCTCTCTTTTTCTACTTAATTTCCTACATCCCTCCTGGCGTCTCTCAGTCTCAGGCGTGCGCTCTCTTGCCTCGAGCGATCGGTAAACATTACGGCGAAGCAGTCCCCCTCGCGCGAAGTGGAACGGCTGGGAGATGAGGATGCTTTGTGTAAAAAGCCTCCACGCTCCACGTGACTTCAGCTGGCTTGTTAGCTCACTGGCGTTGTCTTCCAGAGCAAACCAAGAACACATCGGTGGGCTCCATCGGCAATGTCATGAACTCCCACCAGCAGTAGCTAGAGAGGCTGCAGGCATTACCTTGTGTATTTGCGGCAGGAAACAGTGTCCTGGCCCAATCCCCTCCCTGGCCAAGCCTCTAACAACCAACAAGGCCCCCTAATCATCCCCTAGCCTCTAATTGGATAGTTTCACTCCTCACCTCTCCGCTGTAACAGACAGTCAACAGACACCACAGTGTGTGGTGAGTGTCCTGGTGCAAAGCGTTCTGAGTGCTACACATTACTCTACTCTACTTTGCCCCTGATTTCATCCACTCTCTCCCTTGCACTCTCTTCAGCTCTATTTCTATCTGTCCTCATCTATCAATCAATCCCCAGGCCTCCCCCCTGGCCCCCTGACTTCCTGCAGCGATCTGATTGGCTAGCGGTCGGTGTTTAATGTTGGTGGAACCGTGGCAGCCAAATTATCCCTTCGCCAATATCCTGTTCCCATCATCCCTTGAAGTCAGGGCTGTCCTGATCGTGTGTGTGTGTGTGTGTGTGTGTAGGTGGCTTGTAGAGGAGGAACCGTGAATAAAATGAAGACGAAGGATGAAGAAGGTAAATGTCCAAAGAGCTCTGCCCTGGCCTGATTCTATCAAGTGCTTGGTGAGCGGTCATTCAAAGCTGTTGTATGAATGCTAAAAAGCTGGTTGATTGCAAAATGGCTGCTGAGCAAAAAGTTAATTTCCCACAATTCAATTAGAGAAAA
>OMKP01074338.1:2421-13408 GCA_900302375.1 Bathygadus melanobranchus
CCATGACATTGGCAGTTGTAGAGGAATACGAGTTATGGAAGACATGGATGGAAAGGACATGCAGGATGTTATACAGAGGTGGCTGAGCCTGTTTTAGGCCCAGTGCGCAAACCATCTGGGCAATAATGACAATGGTAACACTTTACAATAAGAGCACATTAATGAACCATTAATTAACATTAGTTACTGCGGTAATAAGCATTATTGTGTAGCATTAGCATAGGGGTTGATTGATAGTGTATGATTAGGGTTGGGGCAGTGGGTTAGGGTTCGAGTTAACCCTAACCATATTAAATAATGCTATAAATTAATACCATAATTAACATGAAGACCATTAGCATACATGAACATCATCAGCAAATGAGTATTAGACCATCAGTTAACCGTTAATGAACTGTTAGTTGATGCTTATTACTGCACTGAGTAATGTTAATGAATGTACCTTGTGCTACCGTGATGATGATGGAGGATAACAGTGGCTAGAAGGGTGTGTGGAAGACATGGAGGACATGCAGGCTATCGTTCAGGTGTGGTGGATGTTTGCTGGGTTCGTGTAATAATAATAATTATCAATAACAACTACCATGAACAGTAATAGCAGCAGAGAGCCTTTGTGAGAGAGCGCTCCTGTCCATCTCCTCCTCCGGTACACAGCAATAACACTGCCGCCGTTAGTGAGGGGTTCTGTATCCCACCGGAGCCACCCCGGCTAACATCCTCTGCGCTCTCCGGGTGAAAGAAAGGTTAAATAAAAACTCACTGCATTGTAGGCTAATTGCCTCGGATAAAAGCATCCCCCGAACGACATACAGCAGTATAATAAGAAAATGTGGTGTCTGTGTGTGTCCCAGGCACAGGTGGGTGAGCTTCCGGCTGAAGTAATGATTCAGGCTCATCCAGGGACTTTTTTTCCCCCTCCCTCTAACCCGACCTTGCGTCCAAGGTCCTGGGTGTCAGCCGACCTTCTAACTAAAGGGCCGCAACAAAAGCAATCTCCTTCTCCCTGGGAGTTCGGCATGGAGCTGGCCTCCCTGCCTTGACGTGGCCTAGCCAGCTTAATAATGCATGGAGTTTAAAATAATAGATTTTTGGGTACATCGCCCCAGTCCCCGGGAAGAAGTGAGACGCATGCACGCGCACGCACGCACGTACACGCAGGCACACGCATACACGCATACACGCACACACACAGACTGCACACATCATCAGTGTGATTTGTGTGTGGCGTGTGACCCTGGCACCGTTGACTGTATCAATCAGAAAGATAGTCATTTTAATGTTGGGGGTTTCTCTAAAAACACATCTCTCACATGTTATTTTTTTAAATCCCCTTTTAGATGACACTGAGAGCCACGCTTGGTGTAATAGTGAGCCCACAGAAAAGCCCCTGCTTCCACACTTAGCTCTCATGTGCTTCATTGCGGTGACGGTAAGGGGTACGACGAATTCATACTGAGGAACGAGGGAGTTTAATGTCATGTCGTAAAGGTCACTGCCCGGTGCCCGCTCTGCGTTAACAAAACAGCGCTTTTCCAGCTACGTACATCCCCCCCCCGCCCCCCGTGTGCAAAACCC
This sequence comes from Bathygadus melanobranchus, assembly GCA_900302375.1. NCBI lineage: Eukaryota > Metazoa > Chordata > Actinopteri > Gadiformes > Macrouridae > Bathygadus > Bathygadus melanobranchus. The sequence goes on from OMKP01074338.1 coordinate 3,997, forward strand.
TGTCGGACACCTACTGAAATATGTGTGGGGAGACAGAGACAGAGTGGAAAAAATGAGTCTCGGATGATCCGATTTCGCAACGGGACAGCTATAAATACATGGCTTACTAACCGCCATCGCGGTTCACAATTCGTCATCCGAAGCAGTTGAAGCGTGAGGTCATCCCCTGCGAACAGCGGAGGCCGGCACTTCCCTCATTTCGGTGAAAGTCTGTATATCAGCGCGGCCAAATTATCGTCGACATCTCAAGCGGGGCGGTGTGTCCCTTTTTTTTTTTCTCGTCATGACCAGAATGCAGGAAGTGCTCTCATAGTTTTTTGGTTTGGACGTCTGTCGTTGGGCCCTCGTGTTGAAAATGGCAGCCGATCCTAGCTGAAGGCCAAAGTCTGGGCTCCTGAATATTGGCTTCTGTTCATTGAAGGATAGTGGACACACACACACACACAAACACAAACAAGTCGATATTTAATGTAATATTCAGGGATTTCTTTTTCCAATATCCTTGCGAAGCAATTTCATAATGTTTCTGAATTTAAAACAAGAGTTGCAGGGCCTTTCAAAGCGATACATATGTTTGAATATGTGAATATTCACATACTCCCCCACACCACTCCCCCAATCTGTCCTTACACCATTTCTAAAACATGTTGATCTGAATGCCTGTGACGAAGATTACTCATAATACCTAAAAAAGCGCTTTGGATAAAAGCGCTATATAAATGCAATCCATATATAAATGCAATCCATTTACCATTTACCTAAACCAGCTTTGTAATGCTCCCAAAAGGTAGCTTATAAAAAGCGGTTCTCGTGGTTAATTGTGATTATATGTCAATGAGAAAACACCATTCCATTAACACAACACCCCGGGGAGCGTCTCATTCAACGGGACCACATAGTACACTTATGTTTATTTTAGAGATGCACGCCACTAAGGAGAATGCAAGAGCAATGCATCTTCCTCAAGCATTCCTGCAGGTAGACTGCAGACCGTGGGGTTCAAACCCAGAACATTTACATTCACATTTAGGGCATTTGGCAGACGCTTTTATCCAAAGTGACAATTGGAACAGAACAAGTTACAAGCACTCCTGATTGCCAGGTCAATAGAACAAGTTACAAGCTTACAATTGCTAGGTTGGCTCCTTACTGTACAACAGCAGGGAGCCAGGATAAGATGCTACGTAAGCTAAGTACTATTTCAAGTGCCGGGACACACCAGCATACAGGATCCTACAAAGTGCCAGGACATACAAACATGGAAGTGCTAGGGATCCTTGGAAGTACAACAGAACCTTTCAGCAGGGAGTCAAGCACTAGACTACCATGTCCTGACTACATCTGGCTGTGTTTTCTATTATCAAGTCTCATTATTGCATTTTTATTCATTCAGATCCTTACCGGTTAACAATATCCGGTCTTGAAGGTGATGCTAGCATCTACGTGTACCTATCTATGCGGGGATATCTTGTGTTCTGGGTCCCCCTGGCCCCAGAGCGCTATTAACACGAGAGCCTATTATTATGTCTGCCGTCAATAATGCCCTGACCTTGTCAGCGCTGCACTATGACTGCATCAATCACCGCTTATGGCTCAACTAAGCTGCCGTCGCAAACAATCATTGTTGTTCGCGGGGCTTAATGGCTCTTCACAACTGACATCAAATTAAGGCTCAGGTGAATCGTAAAAAACCTGGCAACCTAATCAAGCGATGCGGCCAGTAAAGGTTACCATATAAAAAGATGAAAGGTTACTGTACGCACGTTCCTTGTGTTGTGTGCAGTGCTTTGTGTAGCTCGCGGCCACGCTCAAACCCATCGCCAATTTCGGGAAGAGAAATAGCCAAACGGAGAGTGTCTTATCTATCTCGCCTAATGCACACCAAACACTGCATCCCGATTCAGCCCGTAGCGTGGTCATATATTGCGCGCGCGCAAGGACAATACAGATGAGCCCCACGCCGTAATGAGCTTGGTCATTTTCAGAATTGATTGTGTTGTTTTGTCCCAAAGACCGTTCAAGGACATTCAAATCAATCGCGGGCGGGTCCAGCGCCGAGGCAGCGCGAGGCTGGATCACCCCCCAGGCATCGCGGTACAGCGACCGCCACTATGACAAAACACCATCAAGGTTAATAATTGCTCAAATCTAGCGGGGGGAAGAAAATAATGTTTGCCCGTGAATACGTCCGTTACTCGCAGGCGTTTGTGTTACAGGTGAGGACGTGATATAGTGTGCGTGTAGCGGAGGTATCCCGGGCTGAGATGATGCAGACATCTCAGCCCCCTGCCTCGTCACCACGTTGCATAATCAAATTGCCCTTTGAGAATCATGATGACTTTCGAGTCTAGGAGAGATAATGCAGGATATGGTGATCAGCTAAACCCGCCCTGACCTTGTCTCTCTTAACAATACTGGGAGTTGATATTCGTCTCTTAATATCAAATGTAAGTGCCGGTTTGCGTTTGATAGATGAAAGCACAGAGGGCAGAATGAGTTCAAACGTTTTCCTTTTGTCTGACCCACATTTTCAGCTCAAGTCCAAGAAGTTCTGAAGGTTTTGTAGTATAAACTACACCTGCCTTTGACGCTTCACCAGCGTATGAATGAATGTGATTTTGTTTTACATTCCTAACGGTTTGTTTCATCTTCCTCCTCTTCCTCCCCACCAGACCGATGTCCGCTCTGAGGCCAGGTTCCTCCCCGGGGCACCAGATCTGGATCCTGCTGGCCGTGGCGCACCTGGCCGTGGACTTCTCCGTCTGCAGCCCCCTCAGCCCGGCCAGGGGGCTCAAGCTCCAGCACAAGGCAGTGCCTCGCTCCCGGCCCCGCTGGCAGCCCCTCTGGGACACCCCCAACATGCTCCACTGGAGGACTGTGAGCCCGCTGGCCCGGCGGCTACTCAGCCCCGTCTCCCCGCCCCACGACGGCAGGGCCGGCCTGGGCTCCAAGGTCAGAGTTCAAAGGCATAGAAAACCGGCACGGGGGTTGGGCCAAGTGGTGTGCAAGGATTGCGATTGGAAATACTCTCAGGCCGGGGATTCGCCAGCGCCACTGGCTGAGGCTGCCGCCGGAGGAGCGGCGTTGTCCCGCGGCAGCAAGGGGGACAAGGTGAGGTTGTTACGGAGGGTGAGGAGGCAGCTCAAGTGGGACAATTACGACAAGGCACAGGAGGGCCGGACCACCACGGTGGCGGGATTTATCGACTGGGGGCCCACGGGGACTGAGGACAACATTGATGAGGAAGGCAAACCGGTGCCCAACTTCACCCTGTCTACCAAGGCCTTGAGCACCACCACGGTGGCCAGCACCACCACCACCAGTACCACCAAGGTTCCCATTAGGACTATCCCAGTGGTGACCACACCACAGAACAAGAAGCAGAGCACCACCAGGAGCACGGCCAACTTCGGGGAGACTGTCAAACCACCAAAGCCATATGGGGACACACCAGGTAAGCGTGTGTAGATAATGCTTCAAAAGTACACATGTGGGGCCCAAGTAAATACAAGTGAAGAAGCAAGTTGAAGCAGATGGTTTCAATTGCAGATATTGGGTAGGCAAAAACAGCTGAATTTAGATTTTTTTTGCTTGCTATTTTCCAGAAGTCAAGTGAATTGAGTCACTCACCTTGGTCGTCTTGTTGCTTTGGCAATTATAACGATTCACTAGGGTGACAAGAGTTCTCCCCTTTCCATAAAAGTTTTCGCCAAGGTTTGTCGGTTGATATGCTTGTCAGCTGATATACTCTTTAGTCTGGGATTTATGCTAACTTTCCTTGTTTCCTGTTGTTCTGGGAACCCTTCACCCTGTAATGTAAGGTATCATTATCTAATCACCTGCATGTCAGTTGAAACCCTGAGCAGAAATCCTTGTTCCATTAAAACACAAAGACAGATAGCTAACACAGCATGCCATTATCTCTGTGACAGACCTAGAATTCAATATTTGAACAATTGCACATCACAGCTTTATTAACTTATGTTTTGAGACTGGAGTCATTCCGGGATATGGGTACATTCCAAGATAAAGTTCATTACCCAAGGGCCATGACAGTTTGACAGGTAATTATAATTTGACCAGCGCCAATCAAAATACACACAAGAAGAAAAAAAAATCCCTCCCATCCAATTTCAAGCACGGTTCTAATTAACTGGACCTATTTTTAGTTCATTTTCATAAAGTTGCATGAGGAAGCAAACCCTTAATATACTATATCCTTGGACACGTTAAGGCTTTCAACATTGTGACATATCTGGTGAAATACGCAGCACACTAACTAGGATTTACGGTTTCATTAAGTCAATGGGAAGGACGGCTTCCTAAATGAACCGTACCGGCAGCCATAAAGGCCTCGGCCGTGTTTAACGGTGTATGGGATTGCATCGTGCCAAGCGGCTCATATCTCATAAATGTCATACAATTAGGGCATCGAAGTGCTGAGGACAATTAGGGGTCTTCAACGAGCCACAAGAAGAACCACTTAAACCAGTATAACGCAAAACATCTCCAGTTACTTACTGCAGTATGATGTACTGCAGAGGCAACTCTTCAACCTCGTTCCACGCCCAGCTGCTTAAGTTCTCTTCCACTGCAAGGAACAATGAAAATGTCCGGTTTGTCCTCAGTCCAGGTTTTCCTGGATTCGAAAGACAGATGGAGGCATTGTGTTGATATTACTGAATGCATTTACGAGAAAAAATATTCCACCACAGCCGATACAATAATCATCTATGTGACCTTTCAAATCCATCGAGGGCCCCGCAGTATGGAACTACTGTAAAATGTGGAGAGAGCGATCTGTTCCGACCGACCTGCTGGTCGCCACGACACTGTTTAACAAAACCAATAACAGAAGAATGATCGTGTTAATCTGTGTTGCAGGTCATTAATAACCTGTGACGATATACAGCCATGTAGAGCATTGTGTAGTTTTGTTGTTTAGTCTTCATTATGATCAATAATGATTCATGCTCCTTTGGGCTCTTCCTCTGGTCTTGTCAGCAAAACAAGTGCACTCTCTCACAATCTGGCTTGTTTCATATCCACTCCGACCCTTCAATAAGCTGATTGATTTTCAATACGTGGATTTTCACGAGGGGCATGTCTACACAGAGCAGGGTTTGCTAAATTAACTTAGCACAGCTAAATTAATTCACTTCAACTACCTACACTACCAGTGCGACTGGACGAAAGGTTAAATAAGCTTGCCATTATTTCTACTGAGACACACAAAACATTTGCAGACATGAAGGCCAGACAAACATTTGGCGAGACAGGATTAGTTATGTTCTGTAAAGCTTGAAGTAAAGCTTGTTGATAATGTGCTGGAGTCAGGCCTCTGGGGTTTTTCATTCTTGTGCTCGGTCAGCATTGTTTGGTGGTAATTTTTGGGTTAAACCACCACTCAAATGTTAAAATGTTCTGGCCGTGTGTGAAGCGTCCATGTGGTCAAAGTGCAGTGACGCATAGCTGTCATGAATGGAACGCTGCATCTTTCCAGAGATAACAGCAGACCAACAGCTGAACATAGATTGGCTGATATGACTTTCGGCCGTGGTTTTTGATTAAAAACCCCAAACCACTGGCTGCAACCAAACCCGTGTATTTCACAATAAAAGCACAGTAATGCCAAATGCAAATCACCGCAGCTGAATGCTTTCAATGCCGTGTCCAATAGGACATATTCTACTATTCACAAACACACAATGTTGTCATTGTGTAATGGTGTAATACAACAATGGTGTGATTGTGATTGTGTGTGTGTGTGTGTGGGTGTGGGTGTGCGTGCGTACGTGTGTGTTTGTGTACTTATGGACTAGCATGTGTAGCAGACAAATAAACACAGAAGTATCCACAGTAAGACTAACAACATCCTCTCCGGTAGTTTCCAATGCAAGACTCAATCTGTATATTACACTCATATTGACATGGTGGCGTATGGCACATTATCATTGACCCCCAACAAGGGGGTCTGGGAGCTGGAGTGCGAGGCCACGAGATTTGTTTTGATTACACCTGTTTAGAATATGGCTAAGCTAAGCTAATGTTTAAGCCAATTAAATAACAATCCCTTTTAATTCAATGTACAAACACACAGACACTTATACTTACAAAAGTCACGATATGAAACTCAAGTCCATTTGGTTGGTATTTGTTTAAATATATATACTGAACATACAGAGATCTCTACCCCTCTCTCCATCTGTCTGTCTCAATCTTACAGATCATTGAGGATTAACAACAATATACTTTGGTGTGTGTGTGTGTGTGAGAGAGAGAGAGTCTATTTTTGCCAATAAGTAAGTTGTGGAGTGTGTGTGGTTGGTGGCTGGTTTAAACAGCCTCACCTGGCTGATTAGACTCTGGGGCTGCACACCTGTGTGCCTAATAATTACTCACTGCACCACAGGTGTGCAGCCTCACCCAGCCTAATCACCCTGACTCACTCAGCCTGACTCGGGCCAGGTGAGGCTGCTTAAACCAGCCACCAACCACACACACTCCACATAACTTGCGTCATATAGGGCTCAAGTCTATTTAGGATGCATAAATGGAAAAACATTTATTTTCCAGCCTGACACAGCCGTGCGCTTTGGGCCGCAGACACTCGTATCCGAAACGCCGGTTTGAATCTCCGCAGACCTGCGGAGGAAAATATAATCAACCCAGTGATTAATCCTAATGATTCAGGCGATGGCTAATTCAGGGTCTGATGAGGGTGGCCTGATGAGGGTGGTCTTTACGACCACGAGGTGTGCATAAGTTAATCAGCGGTGCCGAGCCAGCTCATCCGAGGGGGGGGAGGCGAGCGGGCGCTGTGGAGCGATGCCCCAACGCTTAACTGTTGTAGGAAAGTTCCCCTTTGCCTTCGCAATGCATTAACCTGTGTGTGTCTCTCTCTCTCTCTCTGTCTCTCTCTCTCTCTCGCTCTCTCAGAGCGAGGGCCCCTAGCCAGGATATAATTACTACACAGTCAGCAGTGCACTTTATTGTTATGGAAAAAAGCCCTAGTCTCTCTCTCCCTCTCTCTCGCTCTCTCTCTCTCTCCCATCTCTCTCACGTTTTCCCTCTCTCTCTCTCTGTCTACTAACTCTCTGCCTATCTCTCTCACCCTTTTACTCCATCTCTCTCTCCTATCTCTGCGTATCTCTCTCATCCTTTTGACTTTATCTCTCTCTCCTATCTCTCTGCCTATCTCTCTCATCATTTAACTTTCTCTCTCCTTTACCCTCTCTCTCTCTCTCTCTCTCCTATCTCTGTGCCCATCTCTCTCATCCTCTCTGGCTGTGTTTTAGGCGCTCTGCCTCCCTGTATAGCGGAGGTAGATCAGATCGCTGTGCGCTCCACTGGGACCGCATGAAACCAGCCATCCCAGACGATTCCAGATGCCTGCGCCAGCCAATCAGCATTTAAACTTAAAAAGGAAAGGGCTGTTAAAGGTGTAAAAATACTCACTCATATTCGCTATTGTTACTGACTTGATTGACATGCTATCGCATTTCTTTTTGCTTTTTCTTACTTTTTATTTTTGTACTTTTTGGTACAAAAATGTGATGTTTTAATATTGGATTGGATGTTTTAATATTCTCCTGAAAATGTGTGCAAAACTGAATTCCGAGCAGACAACCTAGCCTAACATTTCAATCCACAACACAGTTTCCGGAGCTTTCCGTGTTCTCGTACGTGTTTTTAAAGCCACCGCGACGCAAATCCACAATACAGAATCAGAAACAGCAAATCTCAAATTCCTTTTTTTCCCCCCAAAGACGAACGCTGAATTATGAGTGAAGAACAATTAATGGAGCGCAGAATAATAACATAATGACTTGGCTAGCTCTCTGTAATTGGTCTTATGGTGTAATTCAGCATGGCTGGGACCGGGGCCCTGGAGTAAATACCAGGCAGAGTGCATTCACCCCCACAAACAACACTTAATGGTCGTGAATTACTGACTCACAAATAGAGATGCTTGAGCGACTGGCAGCAATTAAAGCATACATCATGATTATCATCACAGCGTGGGTGTGTGTGTGTGCGTGCGTGTGTGCGTGTGTTCATGTGTCAACGCGTGGATGCATGTTTGCATGTGTGGGCGGCTATATGTGTGTGTGTATGCTTGTGTATGTGTGTGTGTGTGTGTGTGTGCTAGGACATGTTCATGGGACACATGAATCATAGTTCTACTGTGTTTATGTGTTTAATACATGGTTGTACATCGTTCCGCATGCAGGAACACAGCACATTGTCACACCATAAACATTGTGCATGTGTGTCTGTGTGTGTGTGTGTGTGAGGGTATGTTTGTGGAGGAGGGAGGCGAGGGTGGGAGTTGATGGTGCCGTCACAAGCTCTCTCTCTCTCTATCTCTCTCTCTCTCGCTCTCTCCCGTGTCCATTTAAAAGATGCAGATTGATCCTGGTGATTAAGCTGGCAGCAAAGCTCGTAATTGGTGTCATGTTACCTATTTCATTTAATAAAACATGGTCATGGGAAGACACAGGCAGATATGAACCAAGCATCTTCAGAGAGACAACGGGTGTACATGACTCTTATAGGGAGACTTTTACATGGTGGTCAGTCACAACAGAGGAAACTAAGGGGAGGGGAGTGACCATCGTGGAGAGTTCAGGACTGGACAGGGCTGAAGACAGCCATGGGGGGAGAGACCAAATTAATTAGCAATACACTACAGGGGGAAAGCTTCTGCAAGGATGCAAGATAACTAAAGGAATCAACACAATAAAGAAGTCAGGAGATTGGCATGGCCTCAGTATTAGACTTTGTGGCTACAGTGGCAACTTAACACCTTTCGGGAAGGCAGCTATCGCTAAGTGCAAAGATACTTATTATATTAACTATATGGTATGGAAGCGTATATGTTTTATTTGGCTCTCTCAGGCATGCTAAGCGAGTAAACATGCTAGTGGGCTAACAACAGTTGACCTCTCTGGTACGGAGGGCGTGCGACAGTAGCCCCTCGAGAGTGTGAGAGAGTGAGACACACACCGACCACCCTCCATCATCCCTAGAGGTTACCATGACAATCCAATAAGCTCACGGCTGTTCTCGCACGAATCCTTCCTTATATTGACTCTCATGGCGAGGGCGAGTACAGAAATGAATTCCCTGTTCTGCGACTGCGTGTGAAGTCTGGGCTTAAAAGTTTATGGCTGATGACAAGTGTGTAGCCCTCCACCTCCTCCTCCAAGCGCTGGTTTGAACACCCAGCCAGAAGGAAGATGCTTCCTTCATGTGTGTGTGTATGTGTGTGTATGTGTGTGTGTGTGTGTGTGTGTTTCTCCACTGCTCAGCTCCTGCTCCGTCTAGCTCCTACGTGTCCGCCTCAAGGAGGAAATGTGCAGATGTGTTTTTACATATTATAAGATTTAGAAGATACTTTGGAAGATAT
>OMKP01074386.1:1776-13850 GCA_900302375.1 Bathygadus melanobranchus
TGGGGGTCGCATGGCGGCCCGGAGGCTAGTGGTGGCGGCGGTGGCGGTAGCGCTACTCTCCCTGGTCCTCAACAACGTGGCGGCCTTCACACCCAGCTGGGTGCTGCAGAAGCTGGAGGATGGACGCAAGCGCAGCGTGGGGCTCTGGAAGATGTGCCCCGGTGCAGGGGAGAGGGTCCGCGAAGAGCCCCAGGCTGGGAGGAGAGGCCAGGGGCCGCAGAGGCAGTGCGAGGGCCTGGGATGGGGCTCGGAGCTAGCAGGATACCAGGAGTCCCGCAGCACCGTCAAACGTAAGTGTCTTACGAACCGAGTCATGCAGAACAACCATATTAACCATACCTTCTATTTGGAGATAAACCAAGAAAACTGACTTGACCAATCATTAGGCAGTTTGGTTTTTATGAATGTTTATTATTGTTATCTGTATGAGACATAGAGAGTAGTCACTGTAGGTTAAAAAGACAACATCACGACCAGAAAATGTCTAATACACACCTCTGTTAATGTTCCCATGTGACACAGCACATCTCCATCATGTTAGCAATGCCAGAGTGCGCACAATGCAGCCATTAGTGATAGCGTATTAAGGGCCTGAAAGGGTTTCTATCTAAACCTAATGTGGACCACTGCCCAGCCAGACAGTCTTAATGGGACCATAGTTCTAGAATGATTCATAGTAAGATAGAGAAAATCGATCACCCCAAGGCCGGGGTCAGCTAGTACCGATGAAATGGACAAATTCTCAGCAATGACGTTTTTGTAATATGACTGCATTTGTTTGCTTGGGTTCTAAATGCACTTTGTGTTGTCAGGTAGAAATGCCAATCAGCTTCTTGTGAGATTGTAGTACAAATGGTGTTTTAAAATGGTGTTTTAATCTGCCTTCAAATGAACAATCATGTAGGATTTAGCAGAGGTTGAAGTCTTTAGAGGTTAAATTAACGTCTTCACAGGTAGTGAAGTCCGTACAGGCAAAGTCCGTACAGGCAAAGTCCGTACATGTTAAGTCTTTACAGGTAAATGGACGTTATGGATACGGAAAAGTCGATATAGAGGTTTTTGCAAGTCCTTACCAGTTAAGACTTTAAAATAGTGTTTACAGGTAGCGAATTAAGAAATCGTCTTACAGGTAACGTAAGGTAAAGTCAGGTGAATGTGTCAACCATTGAGTTTTTATAGATGAAGGGAATCTGAAGGCCATCTCCAGGCTAGTCCTCCTCTGCCATAGCAGGTGGTGATAGTGACCCTGGGTTCCCCCTCTGTTCTCTTGTCTCTCCAGTGCAGTTTGACATGATGCGGGCCTGTAACCTGATGGCCACGGTGGCCCTGACGGTGGGCCAGCTGGTCTTCCTGCTGGGGCTGCTGGAATTACCCCTCATCAGCCACGACTCCCAGTGGTGGGAGGAGGCCATCGCCGCCCTCTTCCAGCTCGCCAGTAAGTGGATCCGATGGCTCCTTCAGCCTTCACTCTGTGTGTTACTACAGCAGTGGTTCCCAACCTTGGGGAGTTTAGGACCCCACCTCGGTCCGCTGAAGATTGCTGACGTAAAAGCTATTTATATAATCGATGGGACTTTTTACATTTAGAAAATGCCAATAATTTGAACATTTGAAATGTTTCATAAAAGTCCTAAACAGACGTAATGATTCGTACCTACGAGTGAACTACTACCTGGGGGAGCAGATGCTAGTTGGGGTCACAGTGATTTTCAGACCTAACAAAGGGTTCACAGCCCCCCAAAATACCCACTTTGGAACTGTTGTATTACAGCCTGGACTCTCTGGACATTCATAATGCTAATGACCCACAAGACCAGGAATGTACATCCCATCACTTCAAGTAGAGAACTTCAAGTAGAGAACTTCAAGTTCCGATCCCCGCCATCCTCTGTCTCCCTGTAAACATGAGGCCTTACAGTCCTATTTTACTTTACTTTAATTCACCATGAGTTGGGTTAAATTACTTGTTGAATGGATACTTTCTGTAGAGAAAAACAAGGATGTGTCTGGTAGTTGAATGATCGATTTCCATTCTTCTATAAATGCATTTTTGGTATTTGGAATTGTTGCCAGCTTGAAGTAGAACAAGTACAAATGAGGTTGGCTTGATTAGTTTGGTCTCAAGACCAAAAGTATAATAAGTGGCTCCTTATCAGTCCAGGAACCAGTTTTCAAGGAACAGTCCACTGGAGCCAGAACTGGACCAGGAATAGAAGAGGAACCAGGACCTCTCAGCACCTTTCCCACATCCCAGTAGGGGTTTGGGTCAGTATATTCTGGCAAGAGCTGTTGGTTGTTATGGGACTGCAATATATAACACATCCAATTTTGGTCAATTGGACGATTTTATCCAGTGTGTCTTACAATGCTGTGAGTGCAAACATTCCCATTGACTGGCCCCCAGTGTTAATGGCATGCTCTACCAATTGACCTAGACAAGGAATCAAACCTCTAACCTTGGAAGTGTTAATGCCTTGCTCTACCAGTTGACCTAGACAGGGAATCAAACCCCTAACCTTGGCAATGTTAATGCCTTGCTGGTCAGAGGTACTGGATGTACTGGGCTGCTGCACTGGCAGCTCTGGCTGCCAGAGCTGCAGCGGTGGAGCGTCCTGCTCCTGGTCTAAATTTAGTCCCCAGCTCCCAGGGATGGTGGGCCGGAGTCGCAGCGAGCCGGAGAGCGACAGGCGGGCGCCAGGATATCCCTGCTCAGGACCAGGAAATGCCTGCAACTACCTGTTATGCAAAAGCCCTACGCCGGGGGGAGGAAAATGAGGAGGAAGAGGGGTGGGGGGGGTCGGCAGTTGGACAGGGACTGTGTGCATGAGTGCATGAGTGTGTGTTTATGCACGTGTCAGCATGTGCGTGTGATTGTGTTTACTGGGGCATTGATAGAGATTCAAACTGAGTGTAAATAGTGTGGATAGTGTAGGAGGAGGGTGTGTTTGTTGGGTTTGGGTTTGGTTTTGTGTGTGTGTGTGTGTGTGTGTGTATGTATGTGCGTGTGCGTGTGTAATGTCGATTGTGTGAACGGACACTGTGTGTCTGTCCGTGTGCGTAAGTCTGTGTGTGTGTGTGTGCGCGTGTGCGTGTGCGTGTGCGTGTGATTGCGTGCGTACTGCATGCGAGCACTACAGGAATGTCCCGGGATAGACACGGCTGCGGGGTGCGGGGGCCCACCGTCCTGATAAGACGCCGCAGCTTTCATGTCCGTCTTCATTAAACATCCAGGAACCCGGGCGGCGCGGTCTGGACAACACGGCACACACAAAGGCTTCTGTCATGAGCTGCTGTGTGAGGACGACACACCCACCTCCACAGAACCCCTCCACGATCTCCACCAGATAACCACTTCCCTCCTCATCTATCAATCATCTCAAAACTAGGTGGTGACCGGATCCACGCTCTTCTATAAACAGAACAAATGACGACGTATGAAGCCATTGACATTAGTAATAACGCAAACAATAGCTTGCTTACACGCAGGTTCCCCGAAACCTCTCAGTACAGTGACGCTCTTTGGGGAGAATGACATCTTCCTCTGGAATCTGTTTTTAGCACCGCTATTTAAGGTCTTGACCATATCAGGGCAAATTGTGTGAACAACATGGTGATCTGAGCAGACTGGAGCGTCCCGGCCAATCACAACACAGGCAACACAAAACACTCAATCATGCTTTATATATATGCCCTCATAATTGGAAATATAGCTAATATTTGCCAATAATAAGAGAAGACTGAATTAAAGTAGACTTAACTTATTATTGGGCATTATGCCATATCATGCACAGAAAGCTGCTGTCCGTTTTCATTCTGTGATGTTCTGCACTTTTTCTGCAAGCAGACTATGAAAAAACAACACCAGTCCTCATACAGGGGCACCTCGAAATGCTAAAGAACTAAAGAGCAGGCTGCCTGGGGCCTGCTGGCTGCAGGCTGCCTCTCTCTGGCTGCACTGCAACGGCTCAGCTCCACTGGAGCTATTGAACGTGGCGTTTAATGAGTCATCAGCATCAGTTTTTGCATTGGGCTGGGAAGCAACATAATAAATCAATAGAACGTTGCTCCACTGCCCGTGTTGCGTAGCGTACGATGGCTCTGTCCAATATAAACCCCCACCCCCAAGCTTCAATTCTAAATTAAATGAAATCATTTTTTGGCAGCAGTAGCTCAGGAGGTAGAGCAGTTGTCTGGCAACCAGAAGGTTGCTGGTTCGATCCCCGGCTTGAATGTTAATACATTTGTGAACACGCCCTGTAGAGCACATATAGATTGGACGCGACCCTGATGACCCCTGCTCATCCTTAGAAAGCCTTGGGCTGTGTCCTAAATCACACACTACTAACTATATGGTCCACTATATGTGTGAGTACTATAGTGAGTTCGCCATTTTGTAGTGGTGTCCAAATGTATAGTGAGAATAAGTACACCCTATATAGTGGACTAATCATATCCCACAATGCATCGTGAAAAGTAGTGTACAACCGATGGTCACTAACCAAGCATATATAGCATCATGCATTGCACTGAGAGAAAAGTGGCAGACGAAGAGAGGATAAGTCAAAATATCATGAGAACAAACAAAGGAATATTGATATTGGGTAGCATCTAAAAGCTGTTTTATAAAGAGTATTATTAAGTATGTATTTTTGATGGAGTATTGTTTGTTTTTCCTTATGACGACAGGCATGAGACAAATCCATGAGTTGTGACGCGAAAACGTTTTCATTATTGTATCATACATATTATATTTTATTATTTTGTGAAAATACGCTCATTAATATTAGTTAGTATTTATCACAAAAATGCACGCCGGTATTTATTATGGTTGGTCCACCTGTCCACCAGCCCTAACCGCCGTTGATCTAGCAAGTTTACATTTTCTGGCAACCCAAGTTGTGTCCATGTGTTTTTTCTTTTTGCCGATGAGGTCAGTATATAGTCCTCTACATCGAACTCGCTAGAGTCGTTAATGGGTGAATGATTTCGGACACAGCCTTGGATGGGTTTAAATGGATGACAACGCCAAGTTGGTCAAAGGTGAAGAGCAGGAGTCAAGGGGTTAAAATGGCTGTTGTTGTTGTGTGTGAAAGTGGCGCTGGCATTCATTGGCCACAGTGCCTTTTTCGTTTCCATTGTGTCTCCACACGGATGCACATTCAGCAGAAGCAACGGTGTGTACACAGACACACATACACACCACGTCCACTCAAGTCACAGTAGACTACAGTTAAGGAATTCAACCGATGGGGTGTCCGACTATGTTGTCTGTACCCAGACAAAGGGGATGCTGGGAAATTAAGTCTAGATCCCTGTACTAGTCTGCGCTCTACAAAATGGGTCGGACGCATTTAGTCATTCTGAAAAGGTCATTCAAGTGCTCATTTAGACAGAGAGGCCAGATAAGGGGCTTTTTAAGAATGAGCAGAGGTGGGTGAGTGGATTTAAGAATGAACTGCAGCCCTGTTGACCTGAGGAGGGTCTTGGTGGTTCTGGGAGTATCCAAGAGCTGGGTTTACAATAGAGACCAGTTGAGATTCTTTGTGGCTGACATATCATGTCAGAAGTCTGGCCGGGGCTCCAACCTGTGGGCGTAGAGACCAGGGAAGGAAGGAAGGCTGACAGATAAGGCTTTGCCAAAAGCCCCAGAGAAGGTCTCCAGCGTACCCCTGTCGGAGTGGAGATCACGGGTGGTATTTTGTCTACATTATTTTTCCAGGTTCGGTTCTGGGTAAAACAAAGAAGATGCGGGTCTATCGGAGAATACAGCATTGCCAACAACTCTTCCTCAAGAGCGAAATACAACGTCTGGGAGGCTTTTGGTGTCATCCTACTACATTTATTAGTCTACATGAATATTATTCAATGGAATGGACGGCTTTATGTAGGCAAAATTGTATTTCCTGGATTAGGCTACCTTTGTTTTAAAATATATTATCTTAATTTCACACGTATGAAATGGCCCAAAATGATCACTTTAAACGTAGGCTTAATTAATCCTAACAGAATTATTTAAACAACAGCTTGAAATTATTCCATCCCGCGCGTTTTGAGCCAAATACGCGGTTGACCACTGTACCATGATTACTATGAGATGTTTTCGCTGCTCGTGGTTATTATAGGATATGCGGGTTCGGGTCGGGCCGCGGACCTTATGCGGACTCGTCGGGTCGGGTTGCAGAACTAATTGGCCATATGTGCGGGTGGCGGGGCGGGTTCGGTATTGCACGTCGCGGGTGCGGGGCGGGAGCGGGTCTTGAAAATCAGACCCGTGCAGGACTCTGCCACTAACACATAATGCTAACCTAACACACACAAATTCTATTTTTTCTATACATATGCATTTTTCTATACTTGTACTGCCTGGCTGTACTCTTTGTGATTTGGAGTTTTTACTTAAAAACGTATTCTATTTTGTACTATCTTGAGCTGAGCAACTATAACAGAAACAACTCCCCCCCAGGATCAATAAAGGAATCTCAGATTGAGCTAGGCTTTGGTCAAAGCAGAGAGAGAGAGGTGTCTCCCAGCAGCGCTGCCCCATGGTGGAGCTACAGGAAACACACTGATTCACTTCCTGAAGGGCAAACATCCCCTCTCTTCCAGGAGTATTTTCGTTCTCTTTATTTACACCATTGTGGAGCGTCTAAACTCTGCGTGTGTTATTGTTGAGTGCAGACTGGCTCCACTCTAAAGAGGAACAGGAATTCACCAGAATCCCCAATGTACAAGTCCTGGTCCATGCACAACCATTAGGTCCGTAAATCATCAATCAAATCGAGTTTTCCAATAGTACAATTGAGGTCACCACAAGGGAGCCTGAGACTGCATGTCTGTCTGTCTGTCTGCACTTTGCATGTTAAGTCAGGTTCTCCTTGTGTGATGGAATGGGTTTTCAAAGAAAGCTCTTCCTGAGGTCATGTTGTATTTATAAATCAGCAGGAGGAACTCCTCAGAACTTCTCTCTGTGAGAAAAGTCCATGCAGCCAGACAGGAGATGCAGGAGGTGTGTTTGAACAAGGACACCGTTGTCACAGACAGATATGATGCAGGACATCATATCAGTTATCTCAGACCCCTCCTCATTATATTTGTAGTAACTGTGCTGAAAATAACTGATGAAGCTAACTTTGATTAAACTTACTGTGATGTTGAACCATGTGATGAAGCTAACTGTGATATTGAGCCATGTGTTGAAGCTAACCGTGATGAAGCTAACTGTGTTGAGGCTAACTGTTATTAACCTAACAAGGATAATGCTAATAATCAGATCCTTTATTGACGGTAAATTTGTTTAGCTGTAGATTATGCCCACTGTGATAAAACAGTGATGAGGCTAACTGTGGTGAACCTGTGATGCTAACTTATGAAGCTAACTGATGAAGCTAACTGATGATACTAATGATACTGTGTTCTTCCTCTGCAGGCTTCGTGCTGGTCATCGGCCTGGTGACGTTCTACCGCATTGGGCCCTACACACACCTGTCCTACTCTTGCTACCTGGACATCGCTGCCTGCCTCCTCACCACGCTAGCTGCCGCCATGCTCATCTGGAACATTCTACATCGCCGTGATGACTGCCTGGCGCCCAGGGTCATCGTCATCAGCCAGAGTTTGGCGGCACCCTTCCATCCCCGACTGGACAACGACTATGTCGAGTCACCCTGCTGAGCTGGAACAAGCCCGGAACAACCATATTTAATGAGACTTAAGACCCGTGGGTCCTACAACACGAATTTTAGTAGACGGCCGAGTCAACACATATCATCAGGTTACGACAATGTAGAGCTCTCCTTCAGGGTATTCAGTAACCTTTTTACGTTCAATGAGGATATTTTCCAATTAGTGGCAAATGAAAAGAAGCAATGCAATCTCAGTTGATTTGCATTCTTCAGTTCAGCGAGAAACAAAATCAGACCAATCAGCAGGGATAATGGGATTGGAATTGGAGATCTCTCTTTTTGACCTTGTTGTCCTGAGACTCAAATATGAAAGCTCTCGTTCGGGGGGTGGGGAGTGATGGCTGCTTGATAAGCAGGGTATGATGATGATGATGATGATAATGATGATGATGATGATGGTGGTGATGATGATGATGATGATGATGGTGATACCCTTGTTGCCGTGACGACTTGACTCTTGGACTAGCATGGTGTCGCTTAGCTGTTGAGCAGCTTCAATCTGGGACCAAATCTGGGACTCCTTTCTACTAAATGTATGCGTTCAGTGCTGGATTATTCAACAACACCAACTGGTATTGAATGCCCCGAGGGTGGAGCAATGATGGAAAGCTGGGGCTGTGAAGCATGACTTTAGTCCCTGAGAAGGTGGATATCAAGCTGGATCTTGAGGCTCATGTAAAGTTATACCCATGCTGCCTGGCATTATACCCTTTTTCTATGGAGTCAGGTTATATTGTAGAGCATTAGCATCCCTTCCATTACAAACATAGTTTTAGTATACCAATATGACTGCATGCTTTGTTAAAGCTTAACGATTATAGACTACAAATGCTTCTAAACAGAGATACCAAAATACCTCAATTGTTTCATTGAATCCAGGACTCATCCGATCAGAAAAAGTTATATACAATATTTTAGGTTAGGGTTAGGTAAGGTTGGTTTTACCCCTCACATTTTCTCCAAACACAAACCAGATAGATTGTCATAACAGATTATGATGGTAGATTGTCATAACAGATTATGATGGTAGCTTGTCATAACAGATTTGGATAATAGATTGTGACAATAGAAGGCGATTGAAGACAAACAGATGAAGTTAAGCGATCACCAACCCAATGATTGTGATCAAATATACATGTGAATACATGTGAGTTTGAGTAGTTTTAGGTAATATTTTTAAGTAGACTTAACCCTAAAGGCCTGGATATACTCCTGTTTCCTACGTGTACATATGTACGAATGTGAACGCTGCAAGTCGCATATGCACTATGCAGTTCCTATACTCCACTGCGTACTTTATGTCTAAATGGATGTTTAAAAGCTATGTCCACTAGGAGGCAGGTCAGCCAC
The DNA here is from genome assembly GCA_900302375.1 of Bathygadus melanobranchus. Classification (NCBI taxonomy): domain Eukaryota; kingdom Metazoa; phylum Chordata; class Actinopteri; order Gadiformes; family Macrouridae; genus Bathygadus; species Bathygadus melanobranchus. The sequence continues at coordinate 10,809 of OMKP01074386.1, forward strand.
AAAACATTTTCTACATACTTCAAAACATTTCTACATCCTTATCCCGTGGTGACGGCAAGAGAGTATGTTCTACCGATGAGAGAAATTAAAATGAAAAGCATCATCTGTATTCACATCTCACATCGCTGTTCAAAATCCACCGCCATTGTGTACTGCTACTTCTTCGCTGTTTCCATCTCGCAGCACATCAGAGGATTTTTGGTATACTGCCCCCATGATTTCTGTTGGTATTGCACATTGCGCATGCGTACACTCAAGGCATGGGGAGATGTGTATAAATTACACGCGAAAGGAACGCAGGCGACACGTGGAAGCCATTCTGCGTATACCTACACGTACGTAGCGTGACGTATATTTTGGCCTTGAGATGGATGGAAAACCTTGTTTTGATATTGACGCACATTATTGGTGATGACTCAATTCTGCTCGCTTGTGGTACATGGACTTAAATTAAGAATAGTGCTATTATTATTTGTATTATTAAGGTTATGGTTATTATACTATCCATTAATTAATCATACTGCCCAACATAGGCACACATGAAAATAATGTAATATATCTTACCACTAAATCAATAAATGTTGTCATGGATGAGCACAGGCACATGCTTTTTTCATTTAATATTTTCCCTGCTTCTGCTTTTACACACAATATTGTTACCAATATTCACTGTAATACAGTGTGTTTGTAGAGAAACACACTCTAGAACTACCAATGCCGCAAATCTTACCCAAGATATACCCAACTACAATATTAAACAAATATGAAAATTTGAAAATATACATTCTTTGTATATATATTGCTCAAAGCAACACAGCTGCTGCTGCCAAAGGCAGGAAGGAAAGCTGGCAAAAAAGTTGCAGGCTGTGTGAATGATAATTAAATTAGAAGGCTTATCAATACTGCCCCATCATTAAGGCACCAGTAGGATACCTCTGACTATAATTTCAATTATATATTCCATTAAATTAATGTGTTGCTTAGATGTATTCTTATGGCGTGTATGACCATTTTATCCTTATTCTCTCAGCTGCAATCCCAGCAGTGTTACACGGTCTTGGGAACAAATAAATACTGAAAAAATGTCAAAACGCCAACCGGATTTTCAAGCAATGGTGATGCCATTTTCCAAGAGAATTGATTTGTCGGTAGACATTGCTTTTATATGTGTTATTATCTCAAACATAAGTTACCATGACGATGTATAACTTGTCATGTCATCTAAAACATTGCGACACTGAAAACACAGGATTAAACCTGAAGTTACCTCGCTCACCCCAAATCCTGCTTAGTAGTACAGGCCTCAGATGGTTCACACACACTCCAGAGAGTGTGTGTGGTTGGTGGCTGGTTTAAGCAGCCTCACCAGGCCCGAGTCAGGCTGATTAGACTCTGGGGATGGATGAGACTGCACACCTGTGGGGCATGACAATAATCAAGGCACACAGATTAAACCAGCCATCACCACACATACTAATGGAGAGCTCTCACGTATCAGCATTTACCACCTGCTCTGGCTGTAACATCTTGCCAACACTCCAATAAACTGGTGTATTCAACTTTCTACCTGTGTCCTGGTTGATAGAGGAGCCCTAACCCTAACCCTAAGCCACTTGGTGGTTGGCGTGTGGCAAGGTTCACTGCTACATACTCTTCAAACTCTCGGATGGTTCCTCAGTATAAACACACTCTAGAACTCTCTGATGGTTCCTCAGTAAAAACACTCTAGAACTCTCTGATGGTTCCTCAGTATAAACACACTCTAGAACTCTCTGATGGTTCCTCAGTATAAACACTATAGAACTCTCTGATTGTTCCTCAGTATAAAATCTTTAGAACTCTGATGGTTCCTCAGTACAAACACTCTAGAACTCTCTGACGGTTCCTCAGTGTAAACACACTGTGGAACTCTCTGATGGTTCCTCAGTATAAACACACTCTAGAACTCTCAGATGGTTCCTCACTATAAACACACCCTAGAACTCTGATGGTTCCTCAGTGCAAACACACTCTAGGAGGGATAGTGGCGTGGCGGTCAGCCCAGTCAAGGCCATCATGAATGAGAGGAAGCAGCTCGGTGCTGGTAACAGCGGAAACAACATTCCTGTGGATGTGACAGATTGCCTCCCAGGCATGGCTGGTGGTGTGCACGTGTGTGCGTGTGTGTGTGCGCACACACGTGTGTACCATGCAGACTGTGAACTGTACATACAGGTGTTTTCCCGCAGACCAGATTTACTCAGTCCTGAACTACTCCTGGACTAGAACTAGTTCTGAACTAGGACCCGCCCTCGCTCTCTGATGAGTCCAGCTGTTTGGACCAGCTATTAATACACCATTTTCCATGAGGAAACAATGTACATAGCAGCATAATATATCATTGGATAGACAATAACAAACAATAACAAACCCATTTTCTGAATCTGAATTAGAGTAGGCCTATATAATATTATTAAAACACAAATATACAGTATATATTGCATGGTTTTGTATGGTATTCTTTTTGTGTTTTTATGCACAGAACAGTCCATTTACATTTACATTTAGAGCATTTGGCAGACGCTTCCAAAGCGACTTACAATAAGCACATTTGTCGAAAGAGTGAAACAACAATACATCGCTGACGGTACAGTACGATTTTAATAGTTAATAGTGAATAGTTCATTGAATAGATCATACGTTTCAAGCACTTATGATCGTAAAGCCGGAGAGGAAAGTGGGTTGAAAGGGAGAGTGATAGGACGGCAGGTCACAACTGTCTCTGCTAGCTTAGCGCACTAGTGGCTTGAACCACCGAGCCAACACTACGAACACTATTCCTCCCCACAAAAGACCTCGACGGGAGTTGACACAGAGAGTGTGTGTGGGGCCCAGGATGAGTTCTCACGCCCTGTCCCCACCGCCGATACGTAAGAGCGCTTGGCAGTTCAAAGAGCGTTGCCGCGGAGACGGGTCCCAGAAGATACAGGGCCCGCGGCCTGACACAACACAGGAAGTGCATCATCTCACAGGCGGGGGCCCGAGGAGGATGCGGGCACAATA
>OMKP01074514.1:2007-22123 GCA_900302375.1 Bathygadus melanobranchus
GAGGCTGCAGCCCCCCACCAAGTTGAGGCAGCTGCATCTTTGACTCAGGCAAGAAGCTTCAAATTTAAAATACAAATTTAAAAACAGGATTATGGATAGAAGGGTGATAAAACAGAGGAATATGGTTGCATTATTTAAAATATATATTTATTATTTCCTCATGGAAGCCTTCCACACAGTCGCAGTCGGCCGCAGTCAACAAAATGGCCTAATGTTAATATTTAAAAGACATCTAAAATGAATGCTACCAATACTAACATGACTGAGGACACGGATTAAAACAACAGCGTTGCTGAAGCCAAGCCAGCCGAGGAACCGGCCACTGCAGCGGCTACAACAGCTAACTCCAAAGCTAGCATTAATGTCACCGCGCCACATCGGGTTGACCTGTGATGTGTTTAATCACACTTCCAGTTTAGATGTATGGACGGTAATTATTGTAAAACTTGGGGAACTCTTCCTATCCGGGCCGGACACTAAACGTTGGCGAACAAACTTGTTTTATACAGCCTCAAGACTAATGCATAACTGCGCAACGGCGATGTGACGATCAGTTTTGATTTATTGTGTTTGATTTATTTGTGGCGGGCCACAACAAATAAATGAATGTATAGGAAGCACTGGTAGTAAACAAACACAAAACTATCACAAAGTTAGCGTGGGCCGTTACCATGGGCATTTTCTTTTTTTAATTTCCTAGTGTTTTAATTCGAGCTGAAACAGAGGGTTCACTTCCACTTGAACGTCGTTGGCATTGCTGCCCATTAGTAATCGGGAACTCTGCTTGAAGGACACAAAGTCCTCTGTCTCCACCATGTGGCCATTTACCGTTACCGCAGTACGCTACGTCCCGCCAGCTACTCGTTGGTAAGGAACGTGTACTGGTGGTTTTACGTCTACGGTGACGTAAGGTTTACGTGCGGCTCCCGGAAGTACTTGTAATCATCGACTCATGGATGAACAAGAACCGTGAACCGTGTGATGGAAATAGCGATCGGCAACGGTAATAATTCCGATACACACTGGTCAAAATATGCTTCGTGTTTCCAACGCGTGCGTTACCGCGGCACGTGTACACCAAACGCACTCGCGCAGCCAATGACGTGGATGCATTCGCACGAGATAAATTGGGTTTACGCGCACACTACACACACACGACTCTATTGTTGTATTTACACGTAATACTATCGCCGTTGACTGCTACTAACTTGATTCGTGTCGTGCATTGCGGTTTGTTTTGGCTTATTTTGACCATACGTATCTCGCGAGGATTTAACCTGGGTTATTAGGCTGTTGTGCCACCTTGTTGTGCTCGGGACTTCTCGGAAGCTCTGCATAAACCGCGACCGGAACAGGAAGCGACCACGTGCTTTCTTAGAGCAAATACCACAACAAACCCTGTGCCAGTGTTACAATGGCACTTCAGAGGAGCTAAAGGAAACGCAAACTTGTATAACTCTACCTCTCCCCAGTAATAGGTGTCGCTTATCTTGTTGATGTGTGCTATTCTATTACAGCTGTTATTATGTGTGTTATTATGTTATCTTGTAATCTTGTCTCTGTCTATTATGTTGTAGTACATTCTATTGTGTGTTGTTTAGGGCTGAATGATATGGTAAAAATATCATTTTGACAAATATTGACATTGCTATATGATTCACTATTAGTTATAATCATCTATTTTTGCCTCACAGTTTTCATTTTAACTGAAAAAGCTATTAAATTGAAATGATGTGACAATTGTTGGGGTGTTTACCAAACAAACATGTTTTCTTCCATCTGGAGAATATGTAGGCCAGGGCATCTCTGCAGCACTTCCCTGATCAAAAGATTGCAACTCCTACGATTTCACTAATATTTTGATTTAATGGTTCAGCCCTAGTGTTGTCTTATTATGTTGCGGTACGTTCTATTCTATTCTGTGTCATTCTTTCAGGGTTCTCATTGGCCACCCCACCGCGGAAGCGCCAGGTACGGTTCTCGGCTCGTCATGACATCGTCCTGCTGCGGGAGGTGATCGCCCAGAACCCGTTCACCACCAAAGAATCGAGCGGTGAGGTGGCCCGTTGTCTCTCGCTCCTTTGGTGTTTCCCATTAACAGGCTGCGCAAACGTCTTATTTCTCCCACATGGGGGACACATAGCATCGAGTGAAACATTTTTGCTACCGGGAAAGTAAACATTGAATTTGTGCATGGAGTTGACGTCTCACAAATGAAAACATGTCTGTAAAGGTTTCAAATCAACACAGTGTAGAGACCACTGTAGAAATACACGGTTAAAAATAACCTTCTGAAAGCTTCATCCACCCATACTAATTAGTTTCTCTTGGTTAAAGTATCTCAAACAGAAGAAGAAACAGACATAACTCTGGCCCTTTCTGGCCCAGGCTCTGTGCTGTCTCCCCCCCTGAAATTATTAATACTCAGACATAAGCATAGTGGGACTGTTGGAGTGACCGACATGATCATATCCTCAGCTCACAACGCTATTCTTAATGGATCATTCTTTAAAAAATAGTTTCATACTGTTTCATACTGCAGTGAAATAAAGTAAATGATCTATTAGTTATATTTCTTATAAAAGAGTATTTGAATATTTTGGAGTGTAAAAGAAAAAATGCAATATGAAGTGAATATGAATAGAGGTGATAATGACTCTATAATGACTGATAATGAAGAGCGTGATGGAAGATAGTGTGAGGAGCACTGTGGCCGTTGAAAAGCAGCAGTAGGTGTCACCACTTCAACGGGTGTGTGTGTGGTGTGTGTGTGTGGTGTGTGTGTGTTGTGTTTGTCTGTTGGCCCCCACAGTCCGGTACTGGGCCCTCATTGCGGAGATCATCACGGCGTCTCTGCAGGATGAGTACTTTGACGTGGACGCCCGGCGCTGCCGCGAGAGAACCCTGCTGCTGCTGGACTACTACAAGAAGGGGGACTTCTTCAGACTGCGCAGGTTAGTGAAACTACCCAGGAAAACCAAAACAACGGGTGCACATCTCCACGGAAACCTTTAAAAAAACGGGAGCGGCCAAAATATATATTGTCTCACACGGAGGCAGGCGCGGTCAACCAGAACACTTGTGCTCACAATGCATTTCAATGACTTGATGCTGACGGATGGCTGTGGCATTTCAACATGTTCAACATGCTACACAGAAATGATGACTCTTAAATTGTACCTTAAGCATCTTTGAAGTGATGGGCAGCAGGATGTAAAAAAACGAACCATAACACAGAGGGATGTACCCACTACACCCCTACTGAATATCTTCTTTGTTCTTCAGACCAAAATTACTTTTTGCAATGGATATGATGGATCATTTTCTGATGCTTAATGCACACCTTGATACCCCTTAATAACATCATTAAAAGTAGATGACGGATTTCTGTTGTCCATCACGTTAAGAATAGTCGTTATTATTAATCATAGCGATACACGATTACTGCGCTTACAATCGGTTGGTAGTTATTAGTAATTTAGTCTTTGCCGTGTGTGTGTGTGTGTTTGGTTGTGTGTCGTTGTATATGGTTGTCTTGTCTGTGTCTTTGCTTCTATGATTGTGTGCTGCTGCATATATGCATTTCCTTACATTCTGTGAGTGTGTGTGTCCTTCTGTGTGTGTTATTTATATGTCTAAACTGTCTGTATGTGTGTGTCTCCAGGAATGGATCGGAGTCTCTGTATGTCGAGAAAGAGAAACTTCTCCGCATAGTTGTGGATTTAGAGAAGGGGAAGGGTTCCAGAAACACCCCCAGACTCCAGGTGAGAGTCTGTGATGTCAGCAGCTGATTTATCATTTAGAACCACTACCACAAAATAAATATCTTCTATTAGATCCACCTACCCCCTCCGTGGAAAAGGACAGAATGAATGCAAAGTTGCCTTCCGATGCTGAACTCCAGGCCCATCGTGACGTAACCCTAACCCTAACTATATTTAAAATGACTTGGAAACCATTAGAACCTGTATGTTAGTTGCACGTTGATGTTTATTTGAGCTCATTTAAATGGATAAAATGTCTTCCTTGACAGGAGACGAGTGAGTTGGCGAAAGCAGCACTGGAAGACCCGTTTCTACCGGAACAGGACAAACCAGACATCAGTGCCCTTGCACAGATAGCAAGTCCAGAGTATATGAGCCAACCTAGGTGTAAGCATCATTGCATTGACTGAACATTAAAGGGCCACTATTTTACCACCAAGTGTCAATGTGAAACCTGCTTGTAATCTAATCACACTCATTCCTGGTGATGAAATAGGGGCCCTTTAAATGTGTTACTATCATCTGCACTGCACTTTGGATTTGCACTCTGCACTTTAATATAGACAATCTTGTATTCTCACATTTTATGATGCAATTTGCTACAATACAATTTGCTACTACTACTAGCTGACCATTCACCAGCTTCTTGCCTTGACTTAACTGATTCCTTCATCCCATCCCCTCCTCTCGCCCCAGCGCCTGCAATGTCCCCTAGGGCAGAGTCAGAGGTGTACGACCTGGCTGAGGAGCCTCTGCTAGTACCCACATCCAAGCAGCCCTGCCACTGCTGCTGTCACCAGAGCTTCACAGAGGCCCTCCGTTTCCTGGAGAAACGGACAGAAGCGGAGCATCAGATCAGGGAGGAGGAGCTTGCCCTGAGGAGGGAGGAGCTAGAGATTCAGAGGAGTGAGTGACTTCTAGTTTCCCTCACGTCGACCCTGCACTAATCTCAGATCCAAACATTTGATAATGGCGGGCGACAGTAGGTCAGGGGGTAGAGCGGTTGTCTGGCAACCGGAAGGTTGCTGGTTCGATCCCCGGCTCCGCCTAGCTAATTGTCGAGGTGTCCCTGAGCAAGACACCTAACCCTAACTGCTCCCGACGACCTGGTCGTTACCTTGCATGGTTGACACCGCCGTCGGTGTATGAATGGGTGAATGTGAGGCAAATGTAAAGTGCTTTGGATAAAAGCGCTATATAAATGCAGTACGTTTACCATTTATAATGCTATAGCTAAACTACTGGGGGAAGACGGCAAAGTGTTACACAGTGTTTCCTGTCTTGCTACAGATATATTATTCCTTATTTGTGAGTGCAAGATGGAGTTTTCAGAAGATGATTTCAACAAATGTATTTCTACAGTGGCCGGTCTACTACACAGGTTTGATTTTAACAAGACGCTTTGTCTGAGGACGTTGTTGTCCTGACAGGACGTAGCTTGTCTTCCTGCCAGCTACGGGAAAGGTTTAGTTTACCGGTGCTGGCCGTGTTTGTGTTTGCTTGTTTATAGGATAGTGATAATGGGAAGGCGATGCTGTTGTTTTAGTTATCAGTTCTCGTGCGGATCTGGCGTTAATGATCAACCATATCACATTTGGTGTGGTCAGATTGCTGACAGATTGTTTCCAGTAAAGCGAAAGTGAAAGAAAACTAAATGCCCCGTTCAGGTTGGAGCTCGTCTGTCGTCAGACTTTAGATGTTAATCTAAAGATTCAGAGTTCAGACTTCACGCTAATCTAAACACATTGAGATTTACACTCTTTTACAAGGGTGACCTGGCCTTGAGGGCAGCACAGTGGGGGGTAATAACAACTAACCCTAACAGAACATACATTTAGTGAATGGAAGATTCAAGTGTAAAGACAACAGCCAACCTTCTTCCAAATATTTGATGTATATAAAAAATATCTTTTTTGAAGCCAGTAAAGGAGATGAGTTTTAAAGGAGAACCAAACCGCCTGACCCCACCTTTAAAAAACAAAACAAAAAAGCTTTTCGTTTTTTTCATTCCTGGCTGTAAACCGGCTGAAAACAAAACAGAAGAGTTTCAATAAGCAGAAGACAAGTGTATCACATCAGCTTTCTCAGCCAGTAGGAAGTTATGAATACAATGGCATGGGTTTAACCTATAGGGAGTCATCTACAATGCAAACCAATCTACAAGTGGTGTTCTCCTTTAAGTCTTTTTGCAGCTCATTCCAGGTCGACGGGGCTGCATAGCAAAAAAAAGAAAGTCTTGCTCATAATACCATACCATATGAAATAATGACAATTAGAATACTAATAATAGATGGACATGGTGGGGGGGGGGGGGTTGTTTGGAAGAAGTTTGCTGTGATGATGGGGCTTGCATCCTAAACATTGAGTCTGGCCATGGTGTGTGCTTCTACAGGCAAGATCTCACTGGAGAGAGCGCGTCTGGAGGAGGAGAAAAAGGAGAGGGAGCGGAGGTTCGGGCTGGAGAGCCAAGAGCGGCAGGTCATTCTGGACCTCCTCAAAGAGAAGATCCTGAAAGGCTGAAGGCAGGGAGAAGGAAGCCCAGAAGAACTCCACAACAACACAAGGTGGTCTCTCCAACAATAACCGCGAGGGCAGCACAGCCACGCTGCACAAGACTCATGGATACCATGAACTCAATGCAATGAGGAGGAGTATGGATTGGAAGTGATTCCAAGTGATGATTGATTGGCCAGCAGAGTCTTCTAAGAGATTAGCCAAGGAGCTTGGAGAAGAAACACACACACACACACACACACACACGGCTTTTACAGTTGCCTTTATCGACCATCGAATATATATGGCTTGTGGTGTGCACGTGCAAGCGTGTACAGACGGCGTGTTCATGTGTGTTGGTTGACGACGGGCAAACCCAATCTAATGAGAGGCTGTCAATCTCAGCTCACCCTTGTTTAACTTCTATATTGCTGCAATTACCAGGATGTCATCTCGATAACAGAATGGACCCATGCAGAGTTTCAAGGAGGGGCATAGCCTACAGCCGAGCGCAGCTCAACAGGTTTGGTATACTGTGTATACCTGCATACAGTGCACTCATGTTACATAAGGATTACATTTCAATAGAGCAGTCAGAAGAGTGAAAAGGTCAAATGTCAGGGCACCCATTTAAAAAGAGGTGTCACAGATTATGATTTTATAGTTTAGATTAGTCGTGACTCTACAGGGTACATGGTAAGTTGCTGGGCTCTTAAGGAGAAACAAACGCCCTGACCCCGCCTTCAAAAAATGCTTTCAGGTTTTATTCTGGGGCTGCAGGGATGCCGGCTCCCCTGTAAACACCCCTTTGATTCATTTTCAATAAGCCGAGGACAGGTGTCTTGCATCAGGTGAGGGACTGGGAGTCAATTACAATGCAAACCAATCCACAAGTGGTGTTCGAGTTTGGTTCTCTTTTAAGATTAGCTTGCACTACCAGGTCCAGCAGTAGATTTAATAACAAACAAACCGAAGAAATGCTTCTGTGTCAGAGGAAAACATTTTTTTGGAATGTATGAAGAATTTGTAAACAAATACATTTTCCACAATGTCTTGGAGTTGACTCTTTTGTTACTGTTTGGTACCAAGGTGAGGACACTCTCTATCTCTCACACTCCCACATGGAAACGTGTATCACCCTGGTTTAGAGATAATATTAACTCATAAATGTTGGCTGATTGTACCGGTACAGACGGCCAGTCACCACTCTCCATATCTTTAAATGACTCTACCCCTCCCCAATATTTAGTGTTTTGTCAGCTCATTTTAGATGAGGCCTACTATCTTGAGAATGTACTTAATATACAGGAAACAATTGTCTTATTATCAGTCTTACCACATATCTAGCCTATATAATACTACTACAGATATTATGTACCATACACATTACTATAGCTACACTACAAGTAATACTACATAGACTGATGCAAGCATTTCTCGGACTGTGACTATTAGTTCTACGACTACTAGTAATACTACCCTTCGTAATATACTAAATAATACAATTATTTATTATTTTTGACAGACGTCAGTTACAATCAGCAAACAATGTCGATTAAATGCAATGGCTTGTTGTTACCCTTTTTATTTGATGATTGAATGAATGAAAACCTAGTTTTGGTAAATGTATTTATATTTATATAAATGTATAATATTTCAGAACACTTTATTTTACAAATGTACTTTATTATAAATCGCTAACCACGTGCTTCCGACGAAGTGCCTTTGACCTCAGGTGACTACCATGCATCGACTCATGATCAAAATTACCCCGGTGCCGCCCACTTCCGTTCTGGAAAACTCCTGATTGGACGACGTAAGCGTCCGTCTCGTGTTGTGTCTATCCATCCAATGAATGTGTTCTCGTGGCATTTCTCCCTGGTGCTGGAAGCGGCCGCATTGCAACAAAGTTTACAGTAGCTGCGTTTGACTACACTATAGAATCGCGGTTTTGTTACATCTCCCCGTCGTCCGGGATATCGCTACTTAGCGCATATTTCCACCCGCGATTAAACAGTCCGTTGTAATGTGTGTTGGAGACCAAAACAAAGATTGTGTTATACGACTGCAGCTCGCGAGTGAATCTGTGTAACTGTCCTCGGTTTCTGCTAAACCAAACAATCGGTGGTCATCGGTCGAAATGTGCTTGTTTACCAACCCCGGCATACGTCACGTCGTCGCGCGAACACCCGTTTTGTTCCAGTAACGTTCACGTCACAAACTCGTTGACAAGCGTCTTACTGAGCTTGGAATCCGTCGGCGGTGTTGTTGTTGTTGTTGTTGTTGTTGTTGTAAGAGTAGACTTGTTTTTATTGTTGACTTCCACCTTCGGGGTTTACGCCGGCAGCCAACCCCTTAAAATTATCGGTATTGAAAACATCAGGAGAACGAGTTAACGGTGTTTCCGGGAGGGGGCCGCGGTACTAAGACTGTCCCAGCCCAACATGCCCATTAGACGCTGCGGGGCTCACAGGTCTCTCGTGTCTCGCGCTCCCAAGCTGTCCTATGGTTACTCCAAAATGAACGTTTCAAAAAGTGGCTACCGAGTGTTCTCCGCCAATTCCACCGCTGCGTGCGTCGAGCTGGCCAAAAAGATCACCGAGTGAGTATAACTCAATGACGCAATGTATTCCGATTGCTTGGTGTGTGTGTGTGTTTGTAGAGTCATCTTTACCTGAGAATATCCGTTTGATTAGCAGGTCAATTTGGCGACCAACTACTTCATTATGTTTTCCCTGGTCTACTTAGAGTAGACGTCGTTATTCTGACTTCATTCGGTCCATTTCCGAAATAACGTTTTGGTGTTTTGTTTGACAAGCACAACACGCGCTGGCAGCGTGACTGTCCGTGTCAATTCAGCCGTGTCTCGGCTGTCAAAGTCTTTGTTACGGGGCTTAACTGGAGACCTTTGAAAGTAAAAATAAATGTGTTCACATTTAAATTAGTCTGGGGAGTTAAAGCAACGGATTCATGTTAATATCTCAACAGCCGTGTGGTAGTTTGATGAATATCCAATCTATACTCGAAATGCACACAGTGCTATACGGCGGTGTGCTGTAAACACAAACAGCCCATCAACACAGATAGAAGAGTCATTAAGGGCATAGTGTGGCCATAGGGAGTGAACGAGCAGAAGCGGTGCACCAAATAAGGTTTAGTGTTAAACGACGGCCTAAATGATAATTTTTCTCTCTGGGGTCCAATAATGTATTCGCGATCATAACCCTGTATGCATGACCATACATGATCTTTCACACCACCCTTGTGCTCAGATTGAAATCTCCCAACGTTATTGATTATGATGTAATATACTCACACCCTGTCAGGGAGGCATTAGACTTCTCACACTTGTTGTTATTGTTTTCTTTTATGATTAAAAGCAAAAAAAACGCTACCATGTTTTGTTTTAAAGCAGAATATTTCGTTAACGCCACGGACAGTCACGGACTGAGAGGCAATCATGTTTACTTAGCCCTGCAACTTTGTCAGTTTAAGTTGTATACCCTGAGCAGCTGGGCAGGGCATTAGAGCTTACCCCGTTCAGACAGTTTGGCAACACTATTTGGCATAAACTATTATGGGATTGCTGCTCCGTCATATATACAGAGGGAGTGTTTGCTCAAGTGCAAAGTTGAATCTGTCCGTGTGAGGTGCTAGCAAAAATATTTGACAGAGAGAGACTTCTGCTGTGAGGGATGCCTGGTTTGTCTGCGTTGTTGGCCTGTAATTTCAAGTTTGGGAAGAAAAATTGAACAACGTGTATCATAAACATTACTTAAAATGTTATTAAACTGTTCATTTACTCCATTATTTCAAACTTGAGGCCGAGAACAATCATGACAGCATACGATCAATATGGCAAGATGCCAACATTCTCGAACACACCAAAACAAGTAGTTTATGTGTCTTGCGTAAACTAAAACTAATTACTTTCAGATTGACAAAGGTAATTATGTACAGCATCAATGATTTGTGGGGAGAAATGATGACCAACGCACAAACGGGGTCCATAGATCGTTACTGTTTCACAAATGCAACTGTATTCCTTGCTAGCAGTTACCTCCATGTTGTGTGGATGTGGCAGATTTCTCACACTTTGTGTGCGTGCGTGCATGTCATCCTCCTGTACTCATTAATTACTAATGCAGCACTCTGCAGCCTTATCAGAGCAATGAAACCGAAGCCTGATGGCTTACCTGCTGTAACCTGGTCATAGAGCTGGTTATGGTATGAGGTTTTATTTCGTCGCTCATTATTTTTTGTTAATCGATCCTTGTCAATACAGGCAAGGATTGATGGTCGATCAGCGCGTCGGTGCGTTCTTTGGGAGCCACCTGTCATGCACATGTCCCTGGGGCGAGGGAGAAGAGTGTGAGAGGGGGGACGGTCCCAGCAGAGTATTTGGAGGGGAAAACTGCAGCAATGTATCGCAAAACAAGACGCGACAAATGATTTGTTCCTCATTGCTTGGCCCTGGTGTTCCCTGTCTGCAGTAGTGTGGCTACGCTTATGTATTCATCCGATCAAACAAGGAAACTTGCAGTGAGTTGTTAGATAAGGACGCGCAGGTCGGCTAACTAGAACTGCTTGATTATCCTGTCCTCGTGTCCCCCCACATGACATTGTGCACTGGGTGGAGATTCACCGAGTGAAGCCCTGCCCTGCCCCGCCCAGTCCTGAGAAGGGCCTCTTCCAATTGGCCATGTGGCATGGAGAAGTGCAGCAGCATTCTTCTATTGGCTTTATCAATGTCATCAGAAGCATGAGTCATTGACTGATGTTTACAGGTGGTTCTCTGCCGTGCTCTGCTGACAACAAAGCATGAAGCGTTGGAACACGTGTGTCAAAGAGAGAACCTGTCACACAACAGCTGATGGGGAGTTGTCAAAATTAACTCCTTGGTGTCACACTTAACCTTGAGTAAGGGCAGGATACCGAAAGGCAAAAAAATTAAGGAATAAAATAAACTAACGACAATTATGCCAAGCCAGACAGAACATAAGTTGTGCCAATTTATTATTAACTTCTAAAAACAGAAAAACAAAACCCAAACATGGCTCACAGTAAGCTGTACAAACCAAAATGTAACAAACTAAACCTCCTTCTAATAACAAACTCTAAACCCAATTACCATGCGTGGCTGGATCATTCATCCCAGTATGTAAACGTGATGGGCGTTTTACCCCAAACCCAAATGTGTGGACACATTTAAGTGGGCTGAACGGCGTGGTTGTGTTTTGCGTGTGTGTGACTGTTAGTGCACGCGTGTATGGATGAGTATTCAGACAGACACCACCCTGACATCACACACGCACACACACTGACCATGCCTACTTTTGTCTTTCCTCAGGCGCCTGGGTGTTGAGTTGGGCAAGTCAGCAGTTTATCAAGAGTCAAGTGGAGGTAAGATTGAGAAATGCTCTTTTGTTATGATAAAGTTGATTTCAATGGCCACCAATTGTTAAATGTGAATTACTGAGTTTATTTTCTGTTTTGTTCTTTCCCTGTGAAGTTAGATATTTAAGATATTTCCGTTTGTGTTTTTTTGTCAGAGACTAGAGTGGATGTGAAAGAATCTGTTCGTGGCCAAGATATCTTTATCATCCAGACAATTCCCAGGTGAGCCAGAAGTTCACATTCAGCGCCTGACACATTTGCGTAGCCTATTTGAAATGACTTTGAAATATGCCAATGCATGCTTTGTCAAGCGTCACCTGCGCTGTGGTATAAAGGTAAGAGGCAACAGCGTACGTGTTTCTGTTCTTCAGCTCACCTAACATTTTTTGGCAAAGTTTTGCAGAAGGTTAAGCATGTCCATTCCATCATCATCCAACATTATGTCTGCCGTGTTGTGTTACGGTGGCCACGGAAAGGAGTGAGTCCACATCACAGTGTGGTAGGTCGACGTAGTCTGTTGTACACCATCGGCATGCCATTGAAGTAGAGACAGAGCAACATGTCTGTCTGTGTGGCAAGTGAGTGAGACCAGCGCTAAGAGCCAGCGTTTGATTACACTGGACAATTTGCGCTGCTGAGGTCTGATCTGCGTGTTGGGTGTATATATAGTAGATTGCCGCCATGATTTTGCATGGCAGGGTCTTACTGAAAGGTGTCCTGTTTGCCTGTGTCTAAAGGCTGTGTTGGTTTGCAGTTGTAAAGAGGCCATTAGTATCCCCAGGTTTTGTAGATTCCACAGGCTACTGCTCTGCCATGTCCTGTTTGGCACGGTGTCCTCAGCAGACTGTTCTGGTCCAGAGGACAATTCAACTCACTGCAGCCTGATTCTGCACTATGTTCTACATAGTGCAGCTACCCCAGTTATTTACAGCCACAGAGGAGGAAACCACAACCCCTACCACACAATCAGCCATTGTCCACAAGCCGATTATATACAAGTGTGGTGTTTATCAACGTCAACATAGGAGTGGCACGGCAGGCATTTCGGAAGGTTTTACCACCTAAATGACTAAATGACTGGCATTCCTTGTTTCATGCTGTGTGTGTGAATGAGGTCCCAGCTGACTAAGAGATGACGGGAACGCCCAGTTAAGAGATGGTTTGTTTGCCAGACACAGCAAACCGACCGGTAAGGGGGCGGAGTCTACATTGTGTCTGTCTATTTTTAAAAGATGTCACAGGAATGAAACGATGAAGAAGAAAAAAAACCAACAACAAAAAGAAACTGGTCTGAATATTTTCCACAGACTGGAACATGTCAGCACTTGTCAGCGTGGATCACTATGTCATTAACTTTAAGTCCCCGCCAAGGCCCCAATGAAGTTTATGAAGCGCACGGCTAAATTACATGCATTATATAAAAGAATATACACGCTAACTGAGCTGAGTTGCTTTCCCTCTAGGTTCGGTCCGCGTATGATGACTATAATCAAGATCACGGTCGTGTTTGTTCATTTTCTCCTCCAGAGATGTGAACACGGCCATTATGGAGCTGCTGGTGATGGCGTACGCCCTGAAGACGTCCTGCGCCAGCAACATCATCGGCGTCATCCCCTACTTCCCGTACAGCAAGCAGTGCAAGATGCGGAAGAGGGGCTCCATCGTGTGCAAGCTGCTGGCCTCCATGTTGGCTAAAGCCGGTAGGAGTTTCATGTCCCGCCAAACACCCAACAGGCCATTCGTTCACGCACAGTTGACACTTCCGAAACCCTTGAGAGCACTATAATTCTCTGACCTGAATGGCTGTTATTTGGCTTGGCGGTTAGAGTGTCTGCCTTTCAATCCTGGGGTTGACTGATATCTGGCCGAGGCTGTAGTCTGCTGGAGACTGGCTGCAGAGTGAAAGGTGATAAATCTGCAATGTCTCATCCTACACAAGGTGTATTCATACTTGTCAAGGCACATGATGACATGTAAAACATGTTTTTTTCCATGTAATGTAGTTCATGCAGACCCAAACTATAGCTGGACAGTCTTGACCTCTGCCAAAAGCTGACCTCTATTACCATTAGTCTCTAAGAACAGAACTGAAAGGAATCTGATCCTGACCAGGGCGTAGACACACAATGTAGAAATAGAAACAAGTGTCTGCTTATGGGAATAGTATCACGATGGTTTATCGTGTATAAAAACCACCTGTCAGAGTAATGGCCCAGTGTTCTTTTGGATCACGTGAGTGTTTCCATTTTGTCTTGTCTTTTTTTGTGCTCATGTGGTCCTTGTTGTACCACAGGACTAACGCACATCATCACCATGGACCTCCACCAGAAGGAGATCCAGGGCTTCTTCAGCTGTCCAGTGGACAACCTGAGAGCATCTCCCTTCCTCATCCAGTACATCCAGGAGGAGGTTAGCCCTCGCCCGCACTACGGCCGGCTGAATGTCATAATGTTACGTCAAAATGTTTCGACTCCAGCACCCGCCCACACCAGCTAAAAAAAGACTAAACCGTGTGTTCCTTCTGCATATATTATATGCAATATATTAAGTATACCAAATATATTAAATGGCTCTCAAATTAATCACAATTATATCATTGAAAAGTTTGATGATGGTTTGGATAGAAGTGCACTGCGGTGATTTCAGCACAATATTGGCTTTTGTTAATACAATTATAATACCAGTGTTTACTTGTCCCTCCAGCAAATTGCCAAATTTGACATTGTGTGTGTTCTTGAGTCATAGACATGTTGCCGTACGGGCAGATTAGAGTTCTCAACTGTGTTTCTTCGTTATTATTCCTTCTTTCATATAATTATATAATGAAAAGGGTTAATATTATTATTATTATTATTATTATTATATCCTGCCATATCTCCTAACAATGTAGGCATTTGCTACACTACAATTGAAGATTGTGGTGTTGTATTTGGTGGACATTGACATTTGGTTGTTAAATTACAACTCATGTACTGGCGTAAAATTAACAGTGAAGCAAAATATTGACATCAAGCAAACTTTTAAACCAATCATGTAAAACACACGATATACATTTCCGTTGATATTTGTAGTTGTCGTGTATTAGATATGGGGGAAATAATCGATTCATGTGAGAATCGGGAGATTCTTTTCCTCCACAATTCTCGTCAATAATCGTCAGGTGGACTCAAAAGTAATCAGAGGACATTGGTCCTTTATTTGCCACACGGTCTAGACACTTCAACCACATTTGTGAGTGGCGACACACACACACACACACACACACACACACACACACACACACACAATTATCGGCGTGGCCGGTGGAATGCCTTCTCTAATATCATATCGTGAAGGTCCATGCCGAGATTTGAGATGTTTTGTACCAAAGCATCTGTTATAGCGACTTCCGATTTAATCGACCGCATGCATTTAGCAAGCGTTGAAATATTTTGCAATTCGCAACGCAATGTTGCAAGCCAACGCATTGGCAGTCAATGGACATCCTGTGCATTGCTACACACCCCGTTGAAACCAGTATGAGTCCAGCGTAGGTTGGCTTGGCTGCTTTAAACAAACTAATACCTAGTACAGGTCTTGGGTTGAGCCCAAACTTCTATCGCCGTTCTTTGTTGCTGTTTTTGCAAGCTTTCAGAGCTTACAAAAGGAACTCATTTGAGTCTGAGCTACAGTATATTGTATTGGTAGTGTCGCGGCCAGGGCGTCCGACTCCCAACCGAAAGGTATCGGGTTCGATTCCCAATGTCTGCACTACCCGGTCCTTAATTACATGTATCTGAATTCACTGTAAATCACTTTGAATAAAAGCCTCTTCTATTTCGACAAATGTGTTACTTTTTGTAAGTCGCTTTGGATAAAAGCGTATGCCAAAAAGCTCTAAATGCAAATTGTATGAAAGAAACATTAAAATTGTTGTTTTCTTTTCAGTTTTGATTGTTTTCGGAAATGTTTCAGAAATGTGATAGTTATCACCACCTGCAATTTGCAAATGTTCAGAAACATTTTTTATAGGAGGACATTTAGATTAGATTATCTTTCTTTATCTGTGAAACCATTGGTATTTCTCCTAAGTATATTTCCCTCTCCCCTCAGATCCCGGACTACAGGAACGCTGTGATTGTTGCAAAGTCTCCTTCAGCCGCCAAGAGGTAACAGCGAATACGCTTGTTCTGCAGTTGAAACTCTTGAAACTAAAACTCTGTTGCGATCACGTTCTTCTTGTTCCGTGCTTGTACTTGTCTTGGTGTTTTTCTGGTTCTAGTCTCTTGCTGTGGGGCGTGCATGTGTGTGCACTGATCAGCCACAACATTAAAACCACCTGCCTATAATATTATGTAGGTCCCCCTCTTGCTGCCAAAACGGCTCTAACCCGTCGAGGCATGGACTTCACAAGACCTCTGAAGGTGTCCTGTGGTATCTGGCACCAAGACGTTAGAAGCAGATCCTTTAAGTCCTGTAAGTTGTGAGGTGGGGCCTCCATGGATCGGGCTTGTTGTTCCAGCACATCCCACAGATGCTCGGTTGGATTGAGATCTGGGGAATGTGGAGGCCATGTCACCACCGTGACCTTTGTCGTGTTCCTCAAACCATTCGTGAACAATTTTTGCAGTGTCGCAGGGCACATTGTCCTGCTGAAAGAGGCCACTGCCATCCTGGAATACCATTGTCATGAAGGGGTGTACTTGGTCTGCAACAATGTTTAGATAGGCTGTACGTGTCAAGGTAACATCCTCATTGAATGCCAGGACCCGGGTTCCCATAGTGGATTCTAGTGCCATCTCTTCTCGACGTAAACGATGCACACGCACCCGGCCATCCACATGATGGACAAGAAAACATGATTCATCAGACCAGGCCATCTTCTTCCATTGCTCCATGGTCCAGTTCTGACGCTCATGTGCCCATGATATATATATATATATATAATATATCCCACCCCTTGACAGTTGCCATTGTAATGAGATGATCAATGTTATTCAATTCACTTCACCACGTCAAGTGGTTTTAATGTTGTGGCTGATTGGTGTGTGTGTGTGTGTGGCGATATGTGAATGTAGATTTAACTTCCTGAATGTGCGTGTGTGCGTGCGCAGAGCCCAGTCCTATGCTGAGCGCCTGAGGCTGGGCCTGGCAGTCATCCACGGAGAGGCCCATGGTTCAGAGGCAGACATGGCTGACGGGCGGCAGTCTCCCCCGGCCGTGCGGACCACCACGGGACACACCGGTCTGGAGCTCCCACGTAAGACCACACCAGACACAGATATTAGTCCACTCTTGTCCGGTGTACACTGCACTATTTAGTGTGTCCCAATTTTGTAGTGTTGTTCAAAATGTGATGTACAAATCTGGTTCCCTATAGGCCTGTAGTGCACTACGTAATATCCATAAGGCACCATAAAATAAGTAATTATTAACTAATGCACACTTACTTCCACACTGTTTCATAGCAGTCACTTCCCATAGAGATGTGTAGCATTTCTCCTTGCCACACGCCACTACAAGTGGCTTCTGCTGGGTTCCTCCAACAGCAGGACACAGGAAGGTGTTGAATAATCCGGTTTATTGCAGAGTTTGTGGATAGTAGTTGTGTGTGTGTGTGTGTGTGTGTGTGTGTGTGTGTGGTGTGATGGCTGGTTTAACCTCTGTGCACTGATTAGTCAATGAATCACAGATGTGCAGCCCCACCCAGCCCCAAGCCACCAACCACACACACACTCCACAAGATGATCGGGCACATACATAGTATTTATGCAAATTAGCTATTATTATTATTTACATTTAGAGCATTTGGCAGACGCTTTTATCCAAAGCGACTTACAAAAAAGTAACACATTTGTCGAAAGAGGGAGACAACAATATATCGCTGAAGGTAGACTGCATTACTAGGTAGACTATTATTATTCTGATTATTTGTGCTAAGATTGTTCAATACTCTTTTCTAATATTCGTCTCTTCTCCCCCCCCCTCTTGGACGGTGACTTAACTCTTTAGATGTGTTATGATCTACGTTTGTGTGGTGTATAACTATTCTTATATATTTACTCTGTACCATTTTATCCATTGCTAATCCAGGTAGCAGTCACAGAGCATCGTTCCCTGGCCTAGAGCTACCAAGTATGACCTTCTTAACCGCCCCCCCACACTCCCAACCAATCTGATTCTCTCTGTTTGACCTGTGCATCACTGCATGGAATTGTGGGAAAATGAGTCCAGAGGGCTTCCAATGAACTGCACCCGGATGTGAAGATGCGCCTAAAGAAATGATGAATGTTAGGCGGGCAAGCGACTAAGAGGACGCTTGCAACCTCCTCGTCCTAATTCCTTCCGTGGAGTGCCCTACTCATGAAAATATAAGTCTGATCTGCTTGTGTTTAATAGGGATAAACTCACCAATATTGCACCTCAATGGGCAGCTGGGGTCATCAATAAAGTCTGAAGCATGTGACACACGCTGATTTTTGTGAAACCAAAGCCATGCCGAGACAAAGAGGATGACCCAAGCTGCCCGTTGAGGTACAATATTGGTGAGGTTATCCCCATTAAATACAAGAAGACAACACTTATATTTTCATGAATAGGGCACTCCACGACGAAGAGGTTGCGAACGTCCTCTTAGTCGCTTGTGGCTAGGCGGGCTGCTTTGCTTGGCCATGTTGGGCTTGCTAAG
The DNA here is from genome assembly GCA_900302375.1 of Bathygadus melanobranchus. Taxonomy (NCBI): domain Eukaryota; kingdom Metazoa; phylum Chordata; class Actinopteri; order Gadiformes; family Macrouridae; genus Bathygadus; species Bathygadus melanobranchus. Next base: position 20,329 of record OMKP01074514.1, read on the forward strand.
CATAGCATAGCATAGTTAGCATAAGTTCATCTGTACTCCACTAGCATGGTATGGAAGACCTCTTCCAATTGAGCATTGTTTGCAGAAATTGATCTGACTGAGTTGTAATCCAACAGTGCTAGATCTCAAATATGCATTTAGTCATGAAAAAATGGATCCGTTGATCTTGCGATGGTCCAGATTGCATTAGTATTTTAAAATGGCTTATATTTTAAAGTACGGCTATAAGAAATGTACAGATTATAAATCCGAGAATGGAGGATGTCTGGGGGAAAAGAGGCAGGCCATCTGGCTATTCCTGTGATATGAAAGCGCTATGTTGGGTTTTAACGTCAGCAAACGTAGTTTCTTAGTTTGTTTTTCTATTTGCGTCGATGTGCCTGATCTCTAGGTCTTGGATGCAGTGACCGCTAGTGATTCCATCTTCAAATCAGTATATCATGCTGTTTGATGCAGGACTCACATTTTCAATCTGATTGTCAAAACGTCACCGTGTGTTCCAGTGTCCCTGTTTCAACAAAAGAGGCTCTTGACCCTGCCATTGGCCCGCTGTGAGCTTTGTGAATGTTAGAACGGCTTAGGTCAAGCGTTCCACCAAGTTTTCACACTCAAGATGTAAAGGTGACGCTGCTTTTCACGTTCTCTATCCGTGACGTCATTTGCTGGGATGGCTTGAAACTTGGACATTGAATCTACGGCGGCCATTAACTGTTGTCTCCTTCGGTGCAGCAATCGCTTTTGTTTAAAACAATGGGCTCTTGTGATGGGTGGAGGCGCTTCACCACCACTCCACTCCATCACTAGCACACCGCCATCTGCTGGCCAAGCGTGCGTTCACGTGTTCTCGTATCCTCAACAGACCAAATAGACCCTTTTCACAGAGGCGTTGTCATAGGATGAACACAGCAGGCGTCACTCATAGCACTAATTATGGGTCTGCAGCTCTTAGTCCACAGGCACATTTTTTTCCTCCTTTGTTCTTAAAAAAAATCCTGTCCACACAAGCACTGTTTTAAAAAAAGAAAGAAGAAAATCTCCCGTCCCCATGAAAATGCAAAAACACGACAATGTCAAGAGCATGTCCAACCAACAGGTGGCGATGTAACCCTAACCGTGAAGCCTTGTTGGCCAATCAGAAGCCTGGAAGGAGCTTAAGTCTGTTCTCAGTGTGTTATGAGCGACACCTGTGTTTGTCCTACGACATCACCTCTGGCCTAAAGCTGATTAAAATAAATAAATCATAAACCTCGGGTGGACTTGTCTTACTCTTTAAGCAAAAGTGACGGCTACAGTGGAAAAAGGTGCAACGTTTTGTTTTCATCCAACAGCAATGATATATATATACATTATACAAATCCCAGTTTTTTTTACCCTTGGTGATTCCTCCGTTCTTTCCCCCCCCTCTCTCTCCGGTGGTCTTAAGGCGGAGCCTGAGGAGCAGAAGCCCAGCACAATGATGCTGCTGCTGCTGCTGCTGCTGGCTTGGGGATGGGAGACCGCTGCTGTGTGTCATGCCACGGCCCTCTGACCGGTCGATAACCTGAGTCCATTTAAGATTGCAAGTCCTCATTCAGTTTGATGCGTCGACTTCTATTCCTAGAAAGTCAAACGACTCCTTTGGAGATTTTGTTAAGTGGGACGAGGGGCGGGAACCGCTGGCGTAATATTTGACGCATATCGTTACACAATCACGTACAAACTGTGAGGGGGTTTGCAAACCTTTTAACTCGGCTCCTGTTTTGTGGCGTCTGAAGGGGCTGTCTACCTTCTTCATCCAATCTTATTTACCACCACA